>BQNB010099825.1:0-24841 GCA_026074375.1 Tanacetum coccineum | reverse complement strand
TACTAGATCCAATCCTAAATAAGCCATAACCTTATAAATCTATTCAACTTTTAAACTAAGTGATATGAATTAAGTATCTTAAGTCTAACCGCAAGCTTTTTAAAACAAAATCTATGTTAAATAAGCCACTTCTAATAATCAGCTAGATCGAAATAATATAGGAAGAATAAGCTGCAAAATTTAGTGAACGAAATAAGCCATATGATAGGCTTATACGATCTCTACACACCAAACGAATACAAATAAGCTCAAAAGATTTAAACTAATTTGTATAAATCTTATCTCAAAAAGGCTTAACGAAATAAGCTATGTTAAAAGCTTATTCGAGACTTATCTTAAGAGATGAATTTCCAAAAATAAGTTATAAGAAAACTTATTTTGGATTAAACTAGAAAGGATTAGATAAGAAAATGAAAGAGAATAAGCCCAACAATAAATCTCAAGTAACACCAATAATCATCATCTTTTTTCAGCCAAATTTTTTTTAACAATAAGCTGGAAAATAAGCTACAATTATCCTTAGAATAAGCTGAAATATAAAACTTAATAAGCTAAAAACATTTTTTAAGTAAACTATACTACTCTAATTTTATTCTACTCTTACCTACTAAAACTAAAAGGAACAAAAGTAAAACAATGAAAAATGTAACAATTCACATTTTCACGTCATTTTACGTCAATAAATACCCAACTAATTATTTTAAACTTTTTCGCGTTTACTTTTAATTTAAACCGTTTAATTAAATCACGTAAACTAAAAATCAATATTCAACGTAAACGGGCATCAAACAAATAAAAGTTTACGTCCAACAATTATTATATTATTTTTACGAAGATAATTTTTTAACTTTTCACTTTTTTTTATTCGTCACGTAAAACGTTTACGTTTCGCAAAAAAACACCTTTATGCATGCATGGGAGCCCGTAAACCCATCTATACTTCAACCAATACCCGCTATTACCCTTAATATCAAATTCTTATCAAAACTACTACATAAAAACCTCCATACCCGGTTTTATACTTATACATATTTATACATTCCAAATTAAATCAAGTCTTCTTAATTAAAAATGTGATAAGTACTACGTTTAAACTAAAGAAACTAGTTATCAATTTCTTAAACGAGTATATTCTATTCTTTACCTTTCACCACAACTTAGTGTTTCATTCTAATAAGCAAACTAAAACAAGTCTAATAATCTTCCTTGTTTTTAAATGGTGTAGACAATAAAATTTCCTAAGTCATAAACCTAATACTAGAAACTAATATACTTTCCTAAAAACTAGAAAAAAAAATCTCGTGTACATATTTTCCAACTCCACAAATCAGTGATTTCCTAACTTGGATAAGATATACAAGATCCATTCTCACTATAACTATATTACCTATTGTATAAAGCCCATTATCCCTTTTACAAATACCCTCAAAACCCACGCGATGTTGCTGTGTTTTCCTTGTTTTTGCTTCCCGCATAACACCAACAGTACTCACCTTTTAAACCCTGTGCATTGACTATGTAAAAACCTAAAAATCCTTTGCCTTATTTGGGTCAACATATAAACGTGACATCAAAGATGAAACACTATACATACATTGCTATTCAAGTATATAAAGCCTATTCAACTCTTGCAAACCCAGAAGATACAACACCATTATCTCATTATCAAATTCATACTTCATCAACTCACATTGGTTTTCTTGTTCTTCTAGTTTCGACTTACACCTAACAGCAAACCCACATCCTTTACCTTACATAAGAGACCAAAACCCTAAAAAACCTAACACTAAATTCATCTCTTTTGGCCTTCTTTTCTCGTTGAAGTTCAAGCAAGATAGGTGTGTCTTTGTTGGTTGCAAGTACATTAGTGGGGTGAATATTGTTGTGGAACGTTTGGTTTAGTGGCTTGGGTTCTGTATACGAATTAGGTTGGTAACAAATTAGGGTTTTCACTTGAGTTCAAGTCCTTATCCGTGTTTTTCTTCCAGCTTTGTGAGTCACACTATTTCCTCTTTATTTACCTACATTCGTCCTTGGTTTATTTGTGCTTGAGAACGTTTTGTTTAAAAGATAAGAACACACTACCTAAACCAAAAACATGCATGTTCGTTTATGTCTGTAACAGAAACAAGAAACTAAAAATTGTTAACTTATAATAAGAAGAAACCCTTAGTCATATGTTGTTAGGAAATCGTGTGCTAGACCTTTTTGTAACGAAATATATATACTTAATCATGGTTAGCCAAATTTCAAGTTTAAAAGCAAAACACTTTTTTTTGTAAACCTTCTGATGTATACGGGTTCATTAAGAAACCCGTATACAAACTTGACCAATAGAATTTCTGAGCTTATCATTCATTAACGTAGTATAGGAGTAGCGTTCATGCAAAATTTGTGGTTCCAACACTTTTTAACGAAACGGAAAATAGACTTACAAATCTGTTATTTTATGTGCATGAACACTGCCCTGTTGGGTCAAATTTAGGCCTTGTTTTGACCCGCTTAAACTTAGACATAGAGTCAACAAATAGGGGCGTTTTATAGTTGACATAGTAGGCTTTATTTAGCAACTTGAATCCTCGTAAATGATTAAGAATCGAACCCGCAAACTGAGTCTCAAGTTAGTGTTGTTGTCGCGTGTTCATAGTTAATACTGTTGGAAGATCACGACACCACCACATTCACACCCGTTTTTAACCCGCTTAATCATCTCGAAACGTAAAACTTAATTAATGAAAGTTGTAGTAGACTTGGTATAGTTTATAAATGTGCTTTTAGTTTGTCGTAAGGTTAAGTAATGAACTCGCAAATAGGACTAAAAGTTAGTACTGCTGTTGCGTGTTCCAACAGTTGAAACTGTTGGCAGAAGGGGTCGTGCACCCTTATTTTAGCCTCATTTTTAATCACTATAACGACTTCAAATTGCAAAACTTATAAAAGATGAATTATTGTACTCCTGGCCTAGTTTTCAAAAGTATTTTTGGTTTGTCATAATACTGAGTAACGAGTTTGTAATCCGCAAACAAAGTTAGCCAAAAGTCACTTGAAAAACACTTGACCAAAAATAAGTTTTCTGTCTTGTAACGCAGTCGCGACACCCCTCCCTTGGCCACGTTTTTTAACATATTCAACGACACTTTTAGACAAAACTTAAATAACAAAAGTTGTTGACAACCTGGCCTAGTTTTCAAAACCACTTTTGGATTGTAATTTCATTACGTAACGAGTCCAGAATTTGATTGTAAAATTCTGCATTTGTCCCCTGAATTTTATAAATAAAACTTAATTTTTAAATTCATTTTGTTATAACTTTGAGCATTTGTTTAACACTTTTAGAGACCAAACCAAGTGTCGATTGAATTAACTAGTAAAGTACTTACAACCTAGTTTCTAAAATGTCCGATATCGTAAATTACATGTTTAATGGTAAGAGATTATTACCCGATATATTTGGCCAATTTTCATGAATAACCATATTTTAAACAAGTAATATTTCCTAAACTCAAGCACAATACTAAGGACAATATTGCATACATTGTAATACATTACATGATTAGTAATATGCGTATTATTCACTTAGGTAGTGGATAGAGTTTTGCATTGTTTTCGCGTGCACCATTTACCTTGCTCGCTCCATATTCATTGCTACCTCATTAAGGTGAGTTTATAGTCCCCATCTTTCACTTTTCAATCATTTATCAAATCTCGGGGATGAGATCATGTTTGTTTTACAAAATAGATTCAAGTACATTTTAATTCAAATATTACGAGTTTGCGTAAGTAGCAATAACCCATTATGCCCATCATCATGAACTGTTAATTACTGGATTGTAATCGAGAATGTTATAAATAGATCTATTTGGAGTGACGCTCCCGTTCGGGCAAGTAGCGCTTTCTAGTATTCCGGTTGAACGAAACGACGAACGTATACCATTTCGGATCATATAGATGTTACGGGTTGACCATCTACATTGAGCACCCTCATTTAAATGTACTTGATATACATTCATTGTTAAGCTTCAGTGTCAAGAGCTTAGTGTATTTCGTAATACATTTTTGTTATATTGTAATTGTTACTCTATTACAGGGAAATCTTGCTATCTGCCTCATTTAATTTATAAATCTATAAATTGACCAACATTATTGTTAACGTTTTAAAACATGTTTTCTCAGGTACTTAAGTGCTAGGTGCTTGCTTGATGTGCATTGGAGTCTAAACAATACCAGATTACTTTTCAAACGACACTTAGAGGTCGTTCTCTCATGACTTGTGCAATGGTATGATGAAGTAATGCCCCCGGAACATCATATTCCGCTGCGACCCATTTTAGGAGTGTTACAAAAAATAATAGAAGACAAAAGATATGATATGATCTGCTGCGTTATCTATAAGCAAAAGGGAAAATGGGGCTTCACATTCTCATTATTTCTTGGACCGAGTAAGACATGCAAATGGGCTGCGTTTATACTTGTTGTCATGGGCTGGAATGGTTTTTAACTTGTTGTTTCCTTGGGCTTTAATAAGTATGGGTCGGTCAGACCCATATAAATGGTGTCGGGCAGGCCCAATAAAAGATGAAGGCACCGTCAGAACCGAAATCTCGTGCTCTTTCCAATGGCATGCTCGAGAAATATTTCTGACTTCGTCTTGATGTTGAATAATAAGTAAACCTTGTCAAATCATATCCGAAAGTTGTCGTTTTTTAATCCTTTTCAATCTCTTGTACATGCAAGACATAAAAACATAAACCAAACAAATTTGAAATAATATTGATCATATTTCATGTTTTTAGTCCGTTTATTAGTGTTTCTTGGGCTGTAAATGATGTGTGTTTTAGCACACATCAAATTCCCCCACATTTAGCCATTGCTGGTCCCACACGCAATGTTTATAAAACACGCCCGAAATAAATAATTTAATCCCCCATCAACTTATGACCCCTCACATTAAACAAGAACATAAAATATCAATTGAAAGGTTCAAAAATCATTTATTTCGAAAACGCCCTCATTTTAACCACTTATTAGATAAAAGATAATAAACTAAGATAAAATTATACGATGGGCTTTATGAATGGGAGATCTTCATCTTCAACTTTTCACAATCCCCAAACTAAGCTTAAAATGAAATCACAGTCAAATATTAGATTAGATGCTAACACTACTCATAAATGCTAATTGTGTAAACGCAACTACTTTTCGCCCCCTTATTCCTAAATTCTCTAAGGGTTTTATTATTATTATTAATGACACATAAATTATGTCCTTATTAATATAAATTAAACCCGGTTTAGACCACAACTAGTTTGAAATCCTTTCCAATGGCATGCTCGGGAAATATTTTCGACTTCGTCTTGATCTGGAATAATAAGTAAACTTTGTCAAATCATATCCGAAAGTCGCCGTTTTTGCTTCGTTTTCAATCTCTTGTACCTGCAAGACATAAAAACACAAACCAAACATATTTACAATAATATTTATCATATTTCATGTTTTTAGTCTGTTTATTAGTGTTTCCTGGGGTATAAATGATGCATGTTTTAGCACACATCAGTGCACATCTTTAGTCTCCAAAACCGTCAATTTACCTTTATCAAAACACACCTAATGATACTATAAAACGTCAACAATAATGTTGGTGAGCTCATACGTTTGAAGGAAACCCAGTCGTTGTGCCAATATCTCAAACAGTTTGACAATTGTGCTATATGACAGTGAATATATGCAAATAATCACAAACCCATTACTTAGCATCCCCGCTAATCATGTACCAAGACCTAGCATCCCCGCTAGTCTTATCACCAGCGTGTACCATTGCTCTTAGGGACGCAACCCCGAATGTCATACCGCACCTAAAGCCTCCCAGCTGGAGCTATATATAGGGCGAAGTTCCACGCAGAATGTTCCACACATCATATCGTACCAACACATATCATTCACATAGCAGTCATAAACACATAAATTGTCCCAAAAACAAAAGCACATTTCGCACAGTTCAGAAAACAATTCAAAACACATTCGTGAAGCATTTTCCCCTAAACGGGGCCTGGACAGAATACGTGACCGAGGGCGTGACGTCATAATATACATCACATGAAGCACGAGAGAACGACCACTAATGGACATTTTGAAAATCATAATTCGTTGCATTATTTAAAAATAGATAAGTTTTACAAGATTTAAAAGAAATTAAACCTTTGGGGAAACGTAAGTAAGATGTAACGGAAGCATAATTTGGTTATAAAAAGGCAACGAGTATGAAGGAGAAATAAATTCTTGATAAATGGTATCATATTGCACGTAGACTCCACATAGCACATCAGAGAAATCCAAAGCAAAGCACATGAAAAACATGCTTAAAACGTCAACATAAAGTTGGTGAATTCATAGGTTTAAGTAAAACATTTATGAGGATAAAAAACATTTAGAGAATACTGCTTCACTCAAAGTATTATGAAAAGATGTTTAGCAATTTGAAACGTTCAAACAAAGTAGTGTGAACCACAAGATTTCAGAACGTATGTGACAATCTTAGCAGTTTATGATTTCACATACAAAGCACATGAGACTATTATAACAAATACAATATCACATGAAAAGTATTTACTGTTGCGCAAAGCTCATGACACCGAAGCTCAATTTGATGCAGCATATTATATGCCAAACAAGAAATTAACTGCCCTAGAGGTATCTGACCAAGATCACCTAGTGAAATCCGACATGGTATATATCCGTTTATCAGGAGCCCCATGGGTAGTGAGCGTTACTTACCCGGATAGGTATAATTAGTCTCAATAGATCTATTTATAACATTCGCGCTTACTTAACCAGTATGGTCGGTTAAGAAATTAACTGTTCATGATAGTTTAAGCATTAGTGGTCTATTCGCAACTTAGGCATCACGTAAACAGGGAAAGTAGATCAAGATACTTATGTCCATAGTAAAATCAACCAATGTATTTCGAAATGAAAGGCTTTAAGTAATTGCATCCATAAGTAAAACAAAGTATGATATCAATCATGTAACCAAGTTTGCAAACGAACATTTATAAGAGTTTGAAATCATTAGAGTAAATTAGTTTGTAAATGAGCATGTTCTCACCCCAAAATAGTAAAGTAAAAGTAGTAAAAAGTAGGGCTATGAACTCACCTCGATGTTGCAGAACAATTAGCAGAAATGCAAATAACAAGCACATCACAAATGGAAAATGGAACGGTTCGACCAGAAGATGCAGCTTAAATTAACGGCTAAGTCCCACTAGCTTAGGATGATGAATTTAGGTTTTCCGATGGATGAGTACATCAACGCGACGCGTTGATAAAGGACTTGGATTACAAGTTGTAAAAGTTTGGTGATTGGTTAAATAAAATAAACCGAAAGGTAAAAGCGAAGTATGTAATATATTCCGTATAGATTACATATGAAAGACAAGGAAAATATATAATACGTGGCGCATATTATATATAAGAAAAAGGAAGGCGAGAAGGATAAATATTCAAAGTATATAATATTTCGCAAGTATTTTATAAGAAACGTGAGAAAATAATTGTAACAATATAATTCGATACGTGTTTGGAAATTACCAAATAAATTAATAAAGAGTTCTTGCATAAAAGTATACACACGTTTTAAAGTTACGAATTAGATAAATAACGTTTTCAAAGTTTTTACAAAAGTTATTATTTTGTCAATTAGTCGGGAATTATAAAATAATATTTTCTAATATAGTATTTCGTTACGCGTTTTAACTAAACTAGTTGTCTCGTTTGTAAAAGTATAGTTTTCGTTTACTTACCGGTTTATTGTATCATTATAAATTAATAATCTTAATTCTATATCTCGTTCTTTTATTGGTTTTCTAAAATAATAGAAATTTTAGTGAAAATACTAAGTATAGAAATTTTTAAAAATTTCGACATGACGTATTCGTTTATACAACGTTTCCCATTTTTATAAAACTCAACGTTTTCCACTTTAATAAAATCTATGTTGCAAAATATGCGCTTGTTGCAATATATATCTAAACGAAATCAATAAGTAACAAAATAAATAAAACCAAACACACCCATACGGGCTATTAAACAATGAACCAAACGCACCCTATGTACTGTAAAACGCGTAACCAAACACCCTTTATTGCTGTTAAACCCAAAACCAAACGCCCCTTTTTTGCTCTAAAATGCAGAAACAAACACCCTTGTTGGCTGCAAATCGCAGATCCAAACGCCCTTTATGGTCTATTAACTACCGAAACAAACACCCCTTTTCGGGCATGTATATCAACCGGAATAAAAGAACAAAACCAACTAAATTAATCAAAAACAAAACAAGTTAAAACAAACACAACCACACAAATTTATTTTTAGTTTTACAAAAATGAAACCATCCAATATTCAGAAAAGAAAGGTGTGAAGTGGCGGGGGTGGTGAGATGGTTCGGAGTAGGGCTGAGCCGTAGTGGCTGTGACGTGGTGGTGGTGGCGTGAAGATGATGTCGGCTTTGGTGGTGGCCGACAAAGATGAATGTGGTGGTGTGGTAGGCGTCAGTTGGGAGATGGGGGTGACTAGGTGGTCATGGTGGTGAGGGTGATGATGTTGTGGTGTTTAAGGAGAGGGAGGAGGCGATGGTGGCGGTTGGTGATGAAGATGGTGGTGCGTGGTAATGATGTTGATGGTGGCGTCGGTGATGAAAGTGTGGTGGGCGTCGGCGGCTAATGGCCGGAGTTGGGCGGCCGGAGGTGGCCGTAAGCAGTGGTGCGACGCCGAAAAAGTTAGAGAGCATGTGTGTGTGGCTAGGGTTATAATCAAATGAGATGAAACCCTAGTGTTTAAATATTTATACTTGAAACTTTAAAAACAATTTAGCAAATGTAAAATAGTCTAGGGGGTTTCGTGTAAATATAACTACATGGACCAAAAGTATAATTTTTGTTAAATAGTGGTTCGGGACTCTTTCCCACAAAAATGAGTATTTACATGACTATTATTTCAGAAATGTTTTTATAAAGTTATTTAAAATATTTATTATTTATTTTGTGTAGTCATCGGGTATCACGGGCAAGCGTTATCCGTAAAAATAATACTTTGACTCGAATATTCGCGTTTTTAACAAACATTTTTGAATAAAATGTAAATTATTTTATTAAATAAATTGCGATAATTAAATATAATATAATTATTTTCGCGTCGATACGCGTCCTGTGCGGTTTTCACAATTAACGAGATATCTTCTCGTTTTTAAGTCAAATATGTTTGAAAAATAAATTTGTAAATGAAAGATATGTAACAATAAGTACGATTTATTATTTAAATACGTTTCAAAAAATTACCAGTTACGTGGTAATTGTTTTTATGCGACAGTAAAAGGTCAAAAAGTTAAAAAGTCAAGTCGGAACCAAAAAGTCAAAGGGTAAAATAGTCATTTAAAGTTCTAAAAATTGACGGTTGTTACAATTTTCCCCCAACGGAAAATATTTAAAAAGTGGGGCTACGAGAACTCACCTCGACAGATGATGATAACCGCACAGATAATCTCCACACAACGCACAAACAATCTCTACACAACGAACCAAATAACCTCTACACGACAAACCAAATAATCTCTACAACGCACAACGGTACCCGGCCACGACCTAATCATTAATTTCACCCTATTAATGTTTATTGTACAAATTGTCTTATTGTACAAGTGTTTGTCTTTACTCACATCAATTTCTTATTCTCGTTTTAAACCTTTATTTCCATTACTAACCTTTATCCTTATTACCAAAACACTTTTTCTCATTTCAAGACCTCGTTCTCATTACAAAACCCTTATCCTTATTACCAAAACACTTGTTCTTATCTCAAAATCTCATTCTCATTACAAAACATTTTGGTATCATGGTTGTGTGGTAACTACGTAAAACAACTTGATGCACTTGGGCTAAATGCGACGTCAACACAAAATACTCAAAACACATCCGATAACGAAACAATTGTCCAAACAATCCAGGGAAATCCGACGAGAAATGAGTATGAATTCAAAGATCGAAAATAAATGAAATAACAACTCAGTAATCGATACGATATATATATATATATATATATATATATAATATTCTATATATTTATATAATATATATATATATATATAATAATATATATGCTCCGTTTTCCATTGAGAAGGTTTTTATTTTAAGAAGATTAAGAAATCTTCGTTGGAGCAAATTGATTCATATTTTTTTATTTGGAAATCACAAGTAAACATCATTTTAATAGTAATCGAATATATAAACCAATTTTGATTCACAAATCATTGTTAAAATCGAGTTTAGTTGGTAAAGATTCATTAAACTGTACAGATGATTCAGTATGATAGTTATATCGCAAAATCAAGAGATTTTTAACATTGATTCAATATTTTTTTTACACATTTTGAATTAAAATTGCATTAAAATGAGTTCTACGCTTGAAAAACTTGAATCAAAGTTAAACATCTATCGTTTTTAAAAACCTTCTCAATCGATTCAAAATAATTTTTTTTCAATCGATCCACTTATATATCTTATTTATATAAATAATAATAAATATAATATAAATAATATGATATATATATATATAATATAATATATAATATATATATAATATAAATAAAATAATTTAATACGTAAGTGTATATAACACTTTAAATAAAATAACAATATTTTATTATTATTCTCGTCTTTTTATTGGCTTAGAACGAGAATTTATAAAATCTTGTCATTTTATCATCACCACGTTTGATAGTTAAATATTGACACTTAAAGGTTATTAAAAACCACTTTTTCATCCTTTGACCGAATCGACACAAAATAATTTTTCCTACAATATTTTCCAAGTGAAGGATTTTTATAAAAATTTCAGCATGACCCGTTCGTTTATACAACATTTTCCAAGATTTTAAGTCTAATTAAAAAAAATCCCAATTTCTCAAATCCAAACACATTTCCTAATTCTCACCATCTTCCGACAAAACGCCAAATTCAATATCTCAATAATACTCTAATAAATCGCATTTTCTCCCAACGACCTTTCAAAATTAACACGAGCACATTTTATCTTTTAAAATATTGGGCCTTAAGGTCCAATATAAGTTTTAAAGTTAACCCGATAACAAAATATATACTAGTATTTATCTCCTTGGGCCGAAGCCAAATGATAAGCCCAAAACTTTATGTAAGTCCAACCCAATATATATATATATATATATATGTATATATCCAACATAAACCAAAACCCAACAAGCCGAAATCTAATGGGTCAAAACCCAATATATCTAAATCAATAAGCTATAAGCCCAACATATAAACCGAAATCAACATAAGCTATAAGCTCAATACATATGCCGAATCCAAAATAAACCGAAATCAATATAAGCCTTAAGCTTATATAAGTCGAAACAAATAAGCCATAGGCCAATATATAAGCCGAATCTAACATAAGCCCAAAATGAATAAGCCATAAGCCCGAATAAGCCATAAATAAGCTGAAACAACCAAATGGGCCAAGCCCAATATCCTTTTTCTTTCTTTTTGCCGAGTCTAACAAAGGCCCAAAAAAAACTAAATATGCTCTTAATGAGCATTTCGAAAATAAACCCAAACAAGCACTTGACACATAAGTTATTTCATCAACACGACCATAATATAAAAGTGATCATTTCTTGTTCTTTTCTTTTTATATTTGACGCAAACAAACACCCTTTAAACATACTTTTCGTTTTCATGTTTCGATTTTCACGACGATCAAATTGTACAACTAACATTTAGACACCATAAGAAACATAAAAGTACAACTTAAATAAAATTTAAAAAACTTACAATTTAGGGTTTTAAAAAGCGAGAAGAATGCGAAACTGACTACCCAAACCTAGTTTTCTATGACCCGTGACTACCAAATATCAACCCGATAGTGTTTCTTAACCCCGTGTTCTTGTTAAATCTTCAAAAAATAATGATTCTTGGTCTTGTGGTTTACGTCCGATTTTAAAAGAGAAGGGGAGAGAAGAGTTTTTGATTTTGTTTGATTTTGGAAGTATGAAATGCATGTTCAAAGTTAAGACAAGTTATACATGTACCATACAAGGACCACGTAGCTAAAATTTTGCCTTGGTGTTCCCCTCTTCTTGTCCATAATCAGGCAAGGTATCCTAGGGGCTCGGGGTGGCTTCTTTTCGTGTCGGGTTGGCGTAAAACTCAAAAACTTTGATTATAAAATATTTTCCGAACTTCCGTAGTATTTTTATTGATCTTAAAAATATTTTTTCGATAACCTAGGTTATTTACACGACATATTTCCAACTTAAACTTCCCAAAATTCGTTTTGGATATTTAACGGATGTGTCGGGACCAAAATACGAGGTTACTTCTAATCAAACTGAAACCTTTCTCACAAGTTTAAAAGTTTCTCGACTTCAAAAATACATCTTATCACTTTAGACTTCGTTCACAAATTTCACTTTTACGACCGATACGCACATAACTCAAATTTCACGGAAACGCATGTTTTTTTGATAACTTTTATCTCACACCTCCACGTTTTACGTTCTAGACAAACGTTACTTCAAATTACGAAATTACTTATTAAATAAGTTCGTTATATTCACCCACGATTATTAAACCCATTTTCTACTTAACTGTCGTGCCGGTACGCGCTGCGTGATGATTCTTGCGGAACACGGTAAAACTTCTCGGAACGCAATAAAATGACAACATAAACACTCCGATATGAAAAGATGAATCAGATAAGAAAAGATGAATCAGAAGTGAGTCACTTACGAAACTCAAAACTCTCTCAATACCCGGTTAATCCGTAACCGTTTCACGCAAAATAAGTCAACCGAAGTCAACTTTTTAGCTTTTTGCCAATAAAGCTGACAAATCAAAAGACTCCGATAGAAAATTACAATATTTTATAATACTTAACCCTGGAAAAGTTACTGGTTATCACAGAGGCCGTCATCGGGTGTGAAGCTTCTTGGGGGAGTTGTTAGTAGAGACATATATTTTATTCATGGGTTGGCTATGAGGAGAGCCTTGAATGTTGTTGATTTGATGAGTCTTCTTCCATAGTTACATGACCCGCAGCGTGAGCTCCTTTTGCTTCGATCATGTATGGGTATTGCCAAACTCTTTTTCAGTTTAAGGACTTGTCAAACTGTACAAATGGAGGAGGCGACCTTGTTTTTTGATAAAGGTTTGCGTGGTTCAATCAAGAATATAATGGTTTTTGGTGGACCATATTTTGGAGACTTACGATCGCGACTTTCTTTACCTATTCGATTTGGTGGTTAGGGTTTGTACTTAGAAAAAGTGGTTTCCTCCTATGCTTTTGTGGCTTCGAGGGCCCAAACTTTGGTGCTACAAGACCACATCTTATGTGACAGTGGCATATGTGGTATGGATGGTGATTATGTTTCTGCTTTGGCTTGTCTTCGTGATACAATTCCAAGCTTTGATTTTAGCGGTTTCACTAATAAGGATATCGCCCCCTCTAAACCCCAACAAACACTAGCGAGTGTCATCTTTAGTGAAATGGTCAAGGATATGGAAGTCCACTTTGACATAACTATGAGACAAAAAGTAGCTTTTGAGTGTCTACGTGCACCACATGCTCAGGATTTTCTACTAGCTATCCCCATAGACGGGCTTGGTCAACATATGTCATTAGTGGAATATCATACTATCCTTAAGTATCGCCTCATGATTCCATTATTTCCGGTTAATGCGATATGCCCTGTTTGTCGCATGGCATGTTTGGATTCCTTTGGGGAACATGCGGTTCATTATAAAGTGTGAAACCTAGAAGGGGAGGGGGTGAATAGTTTACCCGTTAATTGGCTTTTTAAAAGTTTGCTTATAAAAATCCTAGATTCGAGTTTATGTGAGATCAACCAACAATATGGAAAAACAATATATCTAACTACAATCAATACAAACATAATATAAATAGCAACTACCAGATATAAAATGAAAGATTAGAGATAAGAGATAGAACAATCAAACCACAACACCGAGAATTATAGTGGTTCGGCTACGAAGCTCTTCTTCGCCATACTCCACTCCCCGAGTATCTGACTCGAGATTTCACTATGTCAGCAAGCTCTCTTTAGGCGGAGAAAACTGTTACACATCGCTTATACCATTCTGACACTAAGCTAAATGTCGACTTTTAATCTTAGCTAGAACCAATCTACCACTTCACTAATGTATTTCATGGCCTAAAATACTAACCGACACACAATCAACACTTCTGGGTTTATACACTATCTGGATCTACACAACTACACAAGAATGCTATAAGAAATCAAATCTAGAAGAAGATTAAAGAGAAAGCACTAACCTACAATACTTCATTTCTTGGCGAATACTAGTGTTCTTTTCTTGCACTTGAGGGAAGAAAGAAATCACTTAAACAAGATTAAGCAAGTTAGTGATCAAAAGTTTAGAAAGACTTAGAGAGATTTAGAGAGATGTAGAGAGAGAAGTATGATAGAAAACTATATGCAAAAGGGTTAAAAAATGCCAGGGAATAGTGCATTATTTATAGGCAAGAGAGGAGAGCGTCTCTACTGTAGACGGTCCCACGGTCCCAGATATATCTGGGGGCCGTTCTACCTATCAGGGGGCCGTCTCTAGGTAGACGCTCATCTTTTTTGTCTTTTATTGGAGAAATGTTTATCTGGTATAATTTTATCTGTTTTGGGAGGAAAAAACAAATATGAATATATATTAAATAATTAAAACATTTCCTTGTTAAATAAAAATATTTTGTATATTTTTATTTTTGTAAAAAGGTTTTATTGCATTTATAAAAATGTAAAGTTTAAGACAAAAAGATATATCTTTGATCACTAATCAAGTTTAATGATTTGTTTATACATACCTTAAGTGATTTACGTCGAAATGGAAATTTATGATTAATAACATGTATACGTTTATTTTTATTGTAGAATGTTTTTAAATTTTGTCATCTTCAAAACGTAGAGGGTCAAAAAATATAAATAACGTTTCTAGACATTATTTGTATTAACAATCTCCCCCTTTTTGATGATGACAAAATATAAACTCGTTTTATTTAAAAATAATGTTTACAAGTTATTAATGAGTTTTAGTCCATTTCTTCCTTTTTGTCGAATAAAAAAGGTTAGTCGTCGAATAGAGATGAGAAAAGAATCGACGATGCTAACGCTCCCTGATGTTTGTCATTTCGGCACACCAAAAGTTTATTTATAAGGATGAGATGATACAAACAAAAACCTAAATACCTATGTATATTGGTAAAGATTGATCACTCGGGTTGTCATCCTAAAGGAGAGGTGAATTTGAGACTTACGTTTTGGTTTTTCGTTAGATGCTTAGATATCGTTATTTTTTTTAGGGGGGGTTTAATTTTTAAAACTAAAGCGCAACTTAAAGGGAATCTAGGGCAAAATAAATATAAACTAAGGAAATAACTCTATGGAAAATAGGAAATATAAATATAAAAGATGATACTTGCTTAGATATGTTGGTTCTTTGTTATGACTTTTTAGATTTCGTCAATTCTTATTATATCCGTTGTATTGTTTTTCAGAGGTGCTCAACTCCAATATAAATAGAAAATAATAACAATTGAGTACTTAAAATGGTTTGGTTTTAAGATAGGAATTTAGATTAATTTGAATTAATCAAGAGTAGGTTTCCTACCTCTCAAGAGTTCATATGGTGTTTTTCCTAAGATGGCTCTAATTAGGATTCTGTTGAGGATGTAGGTTGATGTATCTACGACATTACACCAAAACTTTTGTAGTGACGATTGTTCATTTAACATCGTTTTACTCATTTCTTATAGAGTCCTACTTTTTATTTCTACCACGCCATTTGATTGTGGAGTGCGTGGAGCCGAGAATTTATGTGTATATACCATTGGCATTACAAAACTCTCCAAATTGCACTTTATTATCAAATTCTCTACTGTGGTCCGTCCTAATTGACACGATTGATCATCCTAATTGATTTTGTATTTTTTTACTAAAGATTTCAAATTGCTCGAAAGCCTCGGTTTTGGTTTTAAGAAATCTTGTCCGTGTATAGCTAGAATAGTCATCTACTATTACTAAGGTGTAGAGGTTTCCTCCGTAACTCCGTACAATGGATGGACCGAAGAGATCGATGTGAAGAGGTTCTAAGCATCTAGTCGTTGAGACCATATTCTTAGCTTTGTGAATAGCGTGAGCTTGTTTTCCAATTTTACAAGCATCACAGAAGTGTTGTTCAAACTTAAGCTTAGGTAAATTCCTAACTAGTTCTTTAGATGATAACGATTGAATTAGAAGCATATTCGCATGACCTAATATCCTATGCGACAAGGTGGAGTTTTCATCAATCGTTTTAAGACAAATCTTGTCTTTTGGCTTATTTCCTAATTTCTTCACATATAATCCGCTTTTCCTAATACCTCTACCTATGACTTTTCCATCCTTAGTTATTTCACTATCATGTTCAGAAAATATTACCTTACACTTATTATCACATATTTGACTAACACTAAGCAAATTAAATCCTAAATTATCAATATACTCTACATTTGCAATATTAAGGGAGTCATGATAAATCATACCTTTGCCTATGATGTTACCACGAAGATTACTACCAAAAATGACGTTACCTCCATCATATGCCTTGTAGGTGGAAAAGAGCTTTCGGTTGCCCATCATGTGTTTAGTGCATCCACTATCTTCTATCCACTCGTCGGTTTCCAAATCGATTCCAAGGCATATCTCACTAGATGTTTAAGCTATGAGATACGTTTCGTATTTAGTCTTTTCATCATCTTTCTCACCGCTATCACACTAAGAACCTCCTACAAACGCCCTTTGGTTCTTGTCTCTCGGTCGTTTCGAACATTCTCCAATAAGATGATTAGGGTCTCCGCATATAAAACACTTCCTATCACATTTGCCGTTCTTGTCGCCTCAGCTTCTTTGGAAGGTCTTTTGTCATTCTGTGGTTGTCTCACAAACCTACATCTTCTCTTGAAGAACTTCTTGAAGTCTCTAACCTCCAAGGCGTATTCTTCGTCTTCACTTCTGGAAGTCGAACTTTCTTCATCACTAGATTCATTTTTAGCCATTAAGGCAAGATATCTCCTTTCCCCTTTACCTTTGACTATTTCAAAATCTTTCTTAATGATCAATTCGTGAACTTTAAGGTTCCTGATGAGTTCATCAAGTGATAGTGATGTCAAGTCTTCCGACTCTTAGATCGTCATGACCTTTACTCTCCATTTAGGATGTAGAGCCTTAACAAACTTTCTAACATAGTTCTTGCTAGAGTAACCTTCACCAAGAGCTTTTAAACTAGTAATAATAGTATTAAATCTAGCAAAAGCACTATCAATAGTTTCGTCTTCGGAAATAACGAATTGTTCATATTGTTATATCAAAAGGTCGATCTTGTTGTCTTTGACTTGACTATTACCTTGATGGGTGATTAACAAAAATTTTCCAAATTTCCTTTGCCGTATTACACATAAAAATTATTTCGTATTCTTTCCTAGGCAAGCATTGTGAATAACCAATTTAGCTTCGTTATTTTTCGCAAGTCTCTTATTAAGATCATCGTTTTGTGTTTCAAAAAGGACAACTCATCTTTCTTGGTTTCCAGATTATTTTGAATAGGCGGAAAATCACCCTTAGTATTAACATTCCAAAGATCGAGATCTTTTAATTTCACATAAGTTTCGAATCTATTTTTCCAATAAATAAAACCGTCACTTTCAAAAAGTGGTGGTTTTTGCATAGATTGTCCTTCTAGATATTTTTTTGTAATCCATAGATCGATCCAAGCTTTAAAATACAATATATTTTAAAAATATTGAGTGACCTGACTCCTGATACCAATTGTGGAAACAAGAAGGGGGAGGGTTGAATAGTTTACTCATTAATTGGCGTTTTAAAAGTTTGTTTATAAAATTCTAAATTCGAGTTTATTTGAGATCAACCAACAATATGAACAAACAATATAGCTAACTACAATCAATACAAACACAATATAAATAGCAACTACGAGATATAAAATGAAAGACAAGAGATAAGAGATAAAATAATAAGAGATATAGATAAACAATCAAACCAACATCACCGAGGATATAGTGATCGGCACAAAGCTCTTGTGTCACCCTACTTAACTCCCCAATATCCGACCGAGATTTTCACTATGCCAACAAGCTCCCTTTAGGCGAGTATCCGTTACACGTGCTTATACCAATTGTCATACACTAAGTAAATGTCGATCCTAATCTTAACTAGAAACCAATCTACCACTTCACTAATGAATTAATGCCTAAATACTAACACGACACACACGAGCGCGCGCGCGCGCGAGAACGCGAGTTACACTATCCGGATCTACACAACTACCCAAGAAAGATATAAGAAATCAAATCTAGAAGAAGATTGGATGGGAAACACTAATATGCAACACTTCGTTTCTTGGCGAATACGAGTGTTCTTTTCTTGCATTGAGGGAAGAAGGAAAGAATTGATCAACTTGAAACCGAGATTAACAAGTTAGTGAACAAAGTCAGGCGCGCTGTCAGAGAGCGTAGAGTGATTAGAGAAGAAGTAAGAAAGAAAACTATGTGCAAAAGGGTTAAAAACTGACAGGGAATAGTGCAGTATTTATAGGCAAAAGAGAGAGAGAGGGAGAGAGAGAGAGCAACGTCTACTGTGGACGGTCCTAAGGTCCCAGATATATATGAGGGCCGTTCTACCTATAAGGGGGTCGTTCCTAGGTTGACGCTCCTCTTTTTGTCTTTTAGTGAGAAAATGTTTATCTAGTCCAATTTTATCTGTTTTGGGGGAAAACCATATTTTAAATTTATAAAAATAAATAAAACATTTCTTTAATTAATAAAAATATTTTGTATATTTTTATTTTGTAAATAGGTTTTATTACATTTGTAAAAATGTAAAGTTTAAAACAAAAAGATATATCTTTGATCACTGATCAAGACTAATGATTTGTTTATACATACCTCAAGTGATGTACGTCTAAATGGAAATTTACGATTAATAACATGTATACGTTTATTTTTATCGTAGAATATTTTTACATTTTGTCAACTTCAAAACGTAGAGAGGTCGAAAAATATAAATGACGTTTTTACACATTATTTGTATTAACATAAAGAGCTCCCGGGATTCAAGTACCGACACGATATGGTAGGGACATCCGTTTTGACATATGTAGGCGTGCTGGGATCTCCGCCAAGAAAGAAGCACCTGTGAACTTTTTAACCGACCCGTCGGATGGAAGATCCACACTCAGACCTAACGTTTTGGTTTTTGGATAGGTTGGAGGGAAACACGCGTGCGTGGATCTGACCGGGGTTTCTCCTCTCGTAGGGTTAAGTAGTCGTGGTTTTACAGTGGGTCAGGCTGTTTTGAAAGCCGCCACGTGTAAAGTGACAAAACACAAGAAAACATGCATTGAAAATCAACACGTGTTTATTCCTTTTGCGTTTGATACCTTTGGTTTCCTTGCAACTGAGGCGGTGGAGCTACTCAGCCGAGTTCAACGGGTTATGCATAACAATGTTATGAAACCTAGATCCACGGATGTGGTGTTTAAACGTATTGGCTTTGCAATTGCCCGTTTGCCTTTCACCACTATGTAAATCCTATTTTTAATACACTTTAAGAAAAAAAACCTATAATTAATAAACATACAGATAAAGCTCATAACGAATTCATAAAAGCCAAAAGCCAAACACATCAGAGAGTGTAGATCTGATAAACGAAGTGAATTCTTTTTAATTGTCACGACTTATAATCGCGCGTGACGAAGTGTTTCACCTTCGGGAGAACCATATAGCATTTTCTGTAAAATTTTGTAATAAATTTACGGCCGTTGACGGCAGCTTACTCTAAAAGGTTCGAGATTTTTAAGCATAACAATAAGCCCGTATGTATTTAAAAAATGCAGTGGCTTGTTACGGCGTGTCGCCATGGCTATGGATCGAGAGAACAACATACCCCACTGGTACATGAGATTTCTCTCTCTTTGAATAGTTGTGACCAACTTGGTACAAAAATTACCAGAAAAAAATCATAAAATTAAACTGACCAATTTGGTACCAAAATTACCAGAAAAAGATCATAAAATTAAACACGTCACACACACAAAACTTCTTTCTCAACTCGGTCGCTTTTTTGATCGATTCAACATTTTCTTCCTTGTGAGATACGTCCCTCTAGAGAAGTGCAATATAGTGAGACTAGTCTCTTAAGTGTCACAGGGGCTGAAAACTTGTCTCTTAGTGCCTTATTGTGAGTAGTTTCATCTCGAAATATACATAACTTTGTTTATGTTGTTAGAACGTGACATTGATTCTAATATTACTAAAAAACCTAATATTAACTTCAACAACATGAAAATGTAACTCAAATTTTAGTGATAGTAGGTTGTGCTTAATCACAACCAAAAATTAACTAGTATTCTTATATAATATAACAAGTACCACCGTACAAGAAAACCTTACTCCATGCATGTGTTACGGTGTAAGCATTGAAGTTAAGCCTTTAAATCTAGACAAAGCTAACTTAGAAAGAATTATAGTTTATTACACAAGGAGCCTTCCAAAGTTGAGTGGGCGATCCACCGCCGTCCGACAGGAATCAACAAACCATGTGTTTATAACAAAGCAAGCGGTAATTAAAGGCAATTAATCGCTTCTAGCATCCCCACTTGTAGGGGTCAAGGATACCCACCCTACTTAGCTTTTGATTCTCATACAACACTTTGACTACATAATCATACATATATCTTGGTCGGGTTAATATAATATGTAAGTGAGGTTAGCTCATGATTCCGTAACATGATCACGGACCAAATGATTAACTAAAATATATGTGGTATATACTTTTTGTTTTGTTAATATTGTAATACGGCTACTAAAGCCAAACATGCACTTTAAAGATCCTAAGTAACATGGGCACCAAGTAAAGTGAATTTCAGTTGCAGTCATGCTAATTGATCGTTTTAACTTTTAGTAAGTTCCTTAGTTGCTAAAAGTCATGTACAACAGAAAAGTAAACGCAAGTGTGTATGCACATTTTCATTGAGAGCATATAGTATTGCTGTATAGTATATGATTTTATTTTTTTATTATTATTCTTTTTGTTGAGATAATATGAACACATTTTTCAAATAAACCAAAAATATCTGATAATACATGCATACCTTAGCTAGTTGTGCTTGAGTGAAACACCGATTCCAATCATTTGATTTATAACCGTCGAGGAAAACGTTATGATCAATCCAGGAACATATACACAATTAAAGAGTTAGTTCGGTTCACCCTATCACGAAAGATTGACGCACGTCCATTGACATGATATATGTTCATAACCACGAAGCCTTACGAATACGTATCTACCTTGTGTAGTTGTGTAAGAAATTATTAGTTCTGTCTGACTATATACGGGATACCTTTTTGATATTAAAATAAAGGGGTCCGATCCAAAGCTTATTACTCCGTCTGCTAATCGTGTCGAAAAAAATATATTTCCAAACTGGGTGAGTTCCTTGAAACTATTTCTCACAATTCGTTGGTAACCGATCTCCATCTTAACCCCCTAACTTGGATTGCCTTTAATCACTAAGACCAATAGGTCATCCTTGCGACCTTCGATCTTTTAAGGCACCTTAACCAAGCAAACATACACCAAGTCCAAGCAAAGTTTGCTTTAACTTGGCTTATAAAGTCATCGTGAGTAACTGAGTATATAGGTTGAATTCTCTTCCATAGCAATTTTGTGAATCCCAAACTTGTTAGAGTGCTAGGTACCGTGGTGCCATAGTCAAAAAGTACTTCACGTCAGCAAACATCCCTATGGCACCAGAAATCCTTTGGCACCACAATTTGTGTTGTATCTTTTGGCACCAAAAAATGTGGTGCCGTTGGCCAATTTTTTTTTTCATTTACATAAAATAAAACATACACTATATAACTAACATATCTTCATTAAATTTAAAACACATTACATAAAAGAAAAGTACATAAAAATAAAAAAAATAGTACGTAAACAAGAAATAAAAATTACAAACTAGTGATTGTTTCATAATTGCTCTACAAGGTCACGTCGAAGATCGTTGTGCACTTTTCTATCTCGAATTTCTTTTGTCTTCCAAACATGTAAATCAAATCTTTCGACCCAGGTTCGTTGAATGTTCGGCTCTGAACTAACGAACATATCTCTTATATTCACTTCAAATCCTTCGTCATCCAATATCATGTTATGTAATATTATAAAACAATACATGATTCTTTTCAGCGCGTTGATTTGGTAAGCACGAGCGGGTTGTCGTATAATTCCCCAACGACCTTGTAAGACTCTGAAAGCTCGTTCAATATCTTTTCTTGAACTTTCTTGAACTCTTTTAAACTTCAAGGTTTTTTCTTCTCTTGCAATAGAAAACGTTTGACAAACATAGCCCATGCTGGATAAATACCGTCGGCTAAATAGTAACCTTTTTTATATGTATGTCCGTTTACTACAAATGGACATTCCGAAACTCTATCGGCAAGTTCATCATCAAATAATGAGGAACCATATAACACATTAAGATCATTATTTTCCTTAAGAACCCTAAAATATGCATGCCAAATCTACAATCTTTGATCCCCAACTGCTTCTAACATAAGAGTTGGGTGTTTATGATCCTTTTTTTTGAATTGCCCATGTAAGGACTTTGGACAGTTTCTTCATTCCCAATGCATACAATCAATACTCCCGAGCATTACCGGGAGTCCATGTTTTTCTTTGTGCAATTGATATGTTTTTTCAATATCCGCTGAAGTGGGTTTTCTTAAAAACTTTTCAACGTATAAAACATGTATGCATTTAGTAAAGTTCTCTAAACATTGCCATGCACAATGTTTAGCAGTTTGCAAGTACTCATCAAATGCATCAAGTGCAGTGCCATATTCCAGTTGGCGTATGGCGGATGTAAACTTCAAAATAGGACTAAGACATAAACGACCGCAAGGATCGTAACGTTGTCTAAAAAAATAAAAGTACCCGGGAAGAGGCTGAGCATCATAACTTAAGATATCGCCGACTATTTTATTAAAAAGAAGTGTTGAACTCTACGATTCATTAGCTAAAATCTCTCTTCTCGGATTAATTAGGAAGAGTCTATCGTCGCCAAAATAGTACATCGATTAGCGTTCTTCGCCCTCTTCTATTCAACGCGCGTAAGTATGTTCCTCGTCCTTTTGGGCCGATCCGAAACCCCAGCTTCTTTGTCACACAAAGCTAAAAATGTTCATACGCCGCATATCGCATATTATCGATCCGATATAGCCTTGAAAATACATCATAATATTCGTATGTGTTGGTGGATGTCAAAATAAACATCATAATAATCGTATGTGTTGGTGGTGTCGGGATTGTTTGGGTCGTAGGTGTTGAGATTGTTTGGATCCATAATTGAAAGAAAATTGAGTATTATTGAAGTAGAAAATATATTGAAAGTGTGTGTGAAATATGAAATAATAAGGAGGTATTTATAGGATTTTTTAGGGTACTTTATTAAAAAATCCGCTCCGCTACCGTTTAATAACGGTCATATTTTCAAAAAAAATTAAAAAAAGAAAAAGAAATTAACCGCAATGGCTGGTAATTACGGCGCGAGGCCCTATAGCGCAAGGGACGGTACGGTGCGCCGTTGGGAAAGCTTGGCTGGTGCCATAACGCCAACCTTAACAGCCCATGTACCGAACCCTCTTAGGCATCATTAACATGTTTGGTCCTCTATTGATAAGGTAGATTTTTCCCCAAAATTAAAACTCTCTCTGTGTAACAATAAGTATGACCAAGCATTCCTTATGATCATATACTTTTTTTGTCACGAATGATTATAAAATGGGAATATATTAGCTACAATTCATTATAGCTAATTGGTTACAATTTGTGCTATAAATTGTGGGCCCTTGTGTTTGAAAGTGGGTCTCTAAGTCCTCTGTGTGGGTCTCTGAGTCATTTCTTGTTTATTTTGTGAAAGGGATTGTAGCCAAGTTGGCTACAATAATTGTAGCCAAGATATCCCCATATAAAATTTTGAAAAGTTGCAAACTATCAAGTAGCTAGAAGCGATGTGTAATTCGAATAAGCCGGATAGGGGTGAATGAACCTTGATCAATTCGATTTTATGGTTAACATATCCCTAATTTATGTATGAAACATATAAAAAACATATTTACAAAATAGTTTGACTTTTTAAAGTATCTGTTTTTCAATTTTAACCTTAACTATTTTTTTGTTATATAATACGTGATGCAAACTGTATGAACAAATTGTGTTTTATATGTATTTTTATTTATATAATTTTTATCAAGTATTATATAACACAAACAAATATATAAGTTAAAAAAAGACAGAGGGAGTAAATAATAAACTGTAAACAATAAAACAAGATACATAATGTCAGAATGTGTAGAAGATGAGAAGACAACTCTTGCAATATTTAAACAAAGAACATTGTAAAACTAATGAAGATCACGTTTAAATATAACACCTCGTATTTTAGGTCATTGTATGACATTATGTATTTCATAATTTATTTTTAGGGTTTTACGCGTTTACATAGTAAAAGTTGAGGCTCGTGTTTGACACGATTTCCCTAAAACAATTTCACCATCTGTTTTTCAGGTTAAATTAGCCAAAGAAACATGTACTCCAAGACTTGACTAACATTGTAACACCCCCAAAATAGGTCGCAGCGGAATAAGGATCCGGGGCGTGTTACTTCAAGATCAACAGCACAAGATATAT
>BQNB010099824.1:2315-24841 GCA_026074375.1 Tanacetum coccineum | reverse complement strand
GATGTTAACGTTAACTTTGTGCCTATTAGTTTTGAGAAATGGTTTAAGAGGTGTTAGTGTTTGTCAACGGTAATGGATGTTAAATGAGATTGATTCATTAGCGAAATTGAGTTTTTGGTATATGTGTTCTAGCAGTCTATACTATAAATAGGAAAATTATTGTTTTTATGCTATATTTATGTGTCTTTTTTAGTCTATATGATGAAGGCTTATACAAAATTGCACTTTAGTTGCAGGTATGTGTTTGGTGTTGATATCACATAATGGACGTGGCGGACAGGGAAGGAGCAGAAGGGCGTTGTCTTGCATCATATACATAAAGAAAAAAAGGTAGCGGCATGTCAGCGGATGGTTGGGTAGGTAAATAGCTAAATATATTAAAATGGACCATGTTTGAATTACAACACCAACATGAGTTTGCAAATTTTTTAGTATTATGGTGTCAGTGTTGGACAGATGGCCGTCTTTACATACCTTAATTGTCAGAAGTTTTGACTTAACTAATCAAAACGAGTAGTCGTTAACCCCGATTTGTTATTGTTGCATCTAGGCCAGACGAGTTTCTAGCAGGATGTGAATGGTTCCTCGAGAAGCTGATTCCTTAACACTCCCGTGCCAATTTCTAGCAGAATGTGAATGTGCATAAAGCAACCAGGTAGTTTAGCTCAAGATACATAAGACTACTGACTAAAAGGTTTGAAATCATAAATCGTTAACAATGATGATTGGAAAATATGTCATTTCACGTCATCAAGAAAGTGTAACTAATGATGGTAACTTTTATTTATATTTATTGGAGAAAATGTATGGAACTAAGTTCTTTTCTTAACCACTAGAAATGGTGTAGATTTACAAAAATTTTAGCATTTTTTCATTTCTTTTGCACAATTAGATATGCTCAGAGTCCTGCAAGCCATCAGCAGCAACACAAAATAAAGGATACGGTGACGGGCGCTTCAGAGGCTAATAACAAATGACTAACATTGAATTTACCATGTCGATATCCTAATTAGGGTTTACTGTGCGTATCCAATTTTTACTCTTTCTTCTACTATTTTTTTAGATATAATATCTTCGTTATCAGACCGCTTCTTTGCAGTCTTTATTGATAGTGTCGACTAGAGGTCCACGTCATTTGAAGTGGACTAATGATGTCGAATATATTCGTATGGTGTACGTGTACCCAACAGATTTGTAGCATTAAGCCTTTGCCTATCTTGCTGTTTTGAGTTTTTCTGCATCTGGTACGTCTTAGTCGCACTATACTAACCGAAGTTTAGTAGGTCAGAATGTGTCTCGTGAACTTTGATATTACTTGTACTACAGAATATACATATTGGAATGAGGGTCATGGTGAATATAGCTTTAGCAGCTTCCAACTGCTAATTTTCAATATTTGGCATATATAGTTTATGCGGCAACTTTGGATATGAAGTTTGAATTTATGGTCTAGTAGTGCACCTTCATCATATTTTGATTTTCTCTAGGATCAACAGTAAACCATATTTATCGTTAATAAACGTAGCCTTAATGATGTGATGTCAATATTAGACTTATTTGAACATGAGATGGATTCATCACATAAACAACTATGCGGGTGTGTTTGGATAATCATTTTGGAAATGATTATATTTTGGGATATACAGAAGAGCAAACATAAGTGTTGACTGTTTGGTCTATTATCGAAAAAAAAAAACTTTTTAACATCATACTCACTTTTTATCGTCTGCATTCCAGGAAGGAATCTATGGGGTTTAGCTTAAGCCTTTACTCTAAAGATTGGTAATGAATTGGATGTTATATCACAGGTATGTTCCTACTAGCTACAAAATGCCTTTTGAGAAAGCTTAGAGTGTTTCAATAGTACATGACAACTAGTTATTTTCATATATTGACAATGTTCATTCAATTTCCACCTATTCATAACTTTTATGAAGTTAGGTAAAGAGATATGAATCACATATTTGAAGTTAATGGGTATGCGTTAACTGGCTCGTGATGTTTCAGTTCAATATTATTAATCGATTTGCATCTGATATGGTATGCGTTAATGGGTTTTAGAGAATATCCTACTACAAACTTCGCGGCACCTGTTAAGAAGAGGTAATAAGGCACATGACCTGAATGCCATTCGCTGAATTGGTTACTATAGCAGCTAAGCTAATCGAACCAGAGGTTGAGTTAAGGTATGGTCACAGGCTCACAACTGTTATGAAAATATATATCGTATTTTTTTTTGCTTTTTTATACTACTTCAAGAAATGTGATTTGATATTATAGTGTTGCATAACGTAGATAATGAGTCTGAAGTATGAGTGCTTTTATTGGAAAATTCTATATTTGATTATAAGTTTTGGCAGTTTGATTGTTTACTGACATACATGTATCTGATTTGATATGTTGTTTCTCTTTCTAGGCTCCCTTATTTCACCAATGTACAAATCGAGCCAATTGTTGTCCAAATCGATCAGCTTGATCTGTTGGAGGAAAATGAGGTAACTATTAGTTTGATATGGATGTATATCATAACATTAAACAATTTTTTTATAATATCCCTACCACTCTGCTAATTTACTATTCTCTTGGATAACATATGATGGATAGTCATATTTTAGAATAATGGGACATACTATTATCGTATGGATGACTTAGTATATACTTTTCTCGATAGAGGTTCAGCCAAAGCCCTAGACAAAGTTGCTGAGTTATATGGTATTTTTGGTAAATATCGTTCTTTGATCCAAAACATAATTTATAGGAAAACATACTAAATGTTTCACGCTTCACAAATACCGTTAAAAGAGCGTTCTCTCAGTCAAAAACCACAATCCATGACTTCATGGAAACATAATATTGATTCATGTGAGCATTAATGTTTTATATAATTTTCGAATGTGATTACCTAAATAATTTTGTGATACATGTTTAACATATCATTGATCTTCATAATATATACTGCACGAAGACTTATGTGTATTATGATGTATCTTTAGCTTTATTTAGGATGTGATACAATCTTTTAGTTTCTTGCTACAATGTTCTAATTAGTAAAACATGTATGCTTTCTTGAACACTGAAAGCTTTTGACCCATTACAGTTATGCGCATGCCCACCCATTTGTCACATCTAAATTGTATTAATATTATTATCTAGGCATATGTAACATTTTTTGTTGTTTTTGCAGTCCATTATCAGTACATAAGAATCCATGTTTCGTTGATATGTTAAAGAATATGAGGATGACGAAGTAGAAGAGTCTCTCAATAAAGAGCCATCCACACACTACATGTGTCTGCATTATTCTCACTATCTTCAGTTTAACACAATGTAAATCAAATTCTCATAATGAACATATTGTCTCTGAATGATCGGTGTTTGGCTATTAAAGTTGACATAATACACAATAATCAAGATCCCAACACTGCGCATTCTAAACATTCTGTAATAGAGCAACGTAGAAGAAGCAAAACCAATGATATGTATGTTTATATTTGTGTCAAGTTTTACCTCTTTACATGTATGTTTATATATTAGAGATCTGAATCACATATCTAAAGTTAGGTTTCTGGAAATAACGTTTTTAGGTTCGATTGGCTAGATATAGTCTAAGTTATGATATATGGGAACCAATTAAGGGGTTAAGGTACCTCTTTCAAGTATTTGTATTGTAAATGTACATTCAGTATGCTAAATTGGTGGTAATTTATGTTTATTTACTCAGAAAATGACAGGATAATACTTGTTAGTTTGTCCATAAGATTAGTGAGTTTGTCCATAAAGTAGTCTAGGCATAAATCTTACCTCACCGGGTACAATTATTACACAAAATTTTCTAATTATTGTGGATGCAAATTATATTTTACTAGCTGAAGATAATAAATTATAGTTTCTCATATCGAATGAGCATTCATTTATATTCATTGTTAATGCATTCAGTAATTATTTCTTTTTTTTATTATTGATTCACCTTTACTTAATTTTTTGTAATCGATATTCACAAAACAAGCCCACCCATCATAGGCCAGTTTTCTCTAATGGCAACTATATGTCGTTGTCTCGAGGATCAAGAGGGTTTGAAGATTTAGTGTTGCGATAGAGATGGTAAATACATAAATTCAACGACAAACGTTGTGTAAAAAGAAACTTTATTTTTCATTTGAACTAAAGCATGTACTTTATAATGGCAGATACTTTATTAAGTTTTATTTCCTAATATCGGATTACCATTTATTTGTTTTTGTTCTTTATTCACTCTATATATTATACGATTTTCGTAATTGATTAACCGTACTTAATATATTCATTGGATACTCACAAGGCAAGCCCGCCCATCGGGCGGGCTTTGCAACTAGTATGTATATATATATATATATATTTTAGTATGTATATTATATATATATATATATTATATATATATATTGTATATTTATATTTATATAATTATTATATTTTTATATATATATATATATATATATATATATATATATATATATATATGAATTCGGTTTTCGGTTCGGAGTGTCAAACCCATATCCAACTCGAGAACCGAATTAGTAGTTCGGTTCGGTTTTCCCAAATTCGGTTCGGTTATTAGTTCGGTTCGATTATTTTCGGTTCGGTTCGGTTTCGGTTTTCAATTTTTTCGGTTTTTCTGCTCACCCCTACATATAAGTACTTCACGTGACTAAATTAATTAAAAAAGTAGATTTTGAGCTAAGTACTTATCATTGTTATATTAATTATAGTTGTAATGTTATTAAGACTGAATTTCATATTAGGTTGAATATTCGGGTTCGTCGGATTAAAAATTGAGGTAGTTTTCATGAAACTGACAAATTGAACTGATAACCATAACACGTTATGTTTGTTGACATGTGTGAACCGAAACTGTGTGTTTGTAATGTCAAGATTGATTTTTTCCTAAATATTCATTTTGAAAGATACATTCAAGGTACTTATTCACCGTATCGTTATGGTTTATTATATATACTTAAAAAATGTACAATTAAAACCATTCAGACAATTATAAAAAAAAACAACATTATTTCATTCAGATTCATACTTTTGAACCACCTCTTACCAGTAAGATGTGGTAGTCAGATTCAGACCCAAAACATTTTAATGAAAGAAACACACCCTTAATATTCATTTGAAATAAAAAAAAAGTAGTACAAATTAATAGATAACACGTGGCTGACAAAAATCATGAGATAAATGAAGATTTGTGATTGGTGAGATTCTTGCAAACCTACCATGATGGGCTGGATTGGATTTTATGATTCAATATATTTTGTTAGAAGCTAAAAAATGCACCAAACAATTGAATTGAAAAATCTTTGAATCCACACCCCATAAAACCCGTGTACCAAACGGACCCCTAATATATACTTCAATACATTTTCACGCCATCGTCACATAAACATACCAACTTTCATAAAAAGATATTCACAATGCATCGAGCTTAATATAGTTTAATAAATTGTCACATCATTAAAAAAATTAATAACTATATTTTGATAATTAAATAAAATCGTTTTGTGAAAGCATATAAAGAATTTAGGGCCCGTTCGATTTGCTATTTGGAATCACTGTGGATATGATTTTGATTAAAAAGTGGTATAAGATTAGGCATTGCAATTAAGGGCAAATGACACAAAAAGGTACCCAATTTAAAGATCATTTCCAATCAAGGTATCATATTTTTTTTATTGCATAAAAAGGCACTCAACTTAATTTTTTGGTCAATTTAGGTATTTTCTTTAAATATTTAACGATCATCCGTTAAGTCTTATATTTCAAGTCCACCCGCCGCTACCACCACCACCAATCATCGACGTCACCACCAATTTAACAAGACCACCACCAGGTATCGAAGGCGAGTTTTGATATGAATTGTACGACTATTAAGAAACAGATTTAAGTTGTAGTGCATGTGTTCCGGAATACTATCATGTATATGCGTAATGGTAGACCTTATCAAACTTGGTAATTAATGTTTCAACAAACAAAGGTCAACATGCGAACAACAACGTTAAACCCAAATCAGAAAGTGTAGACACACACGCGTTAAAAATATTTGGATATTTAAGCTAATTAACAACGTAAATGAGGGGTTCGCTAAACCGACCGACACAAAACCAATGTAACGATGATTGATGGTGGTGGTAGCGGCAAGTGAACTTGAAATGTAAGACTTAATGGATGATCGTTAAATATTTAACAAAAATACTCAAATTGGTCAAAAAATTAAGTTGGGTGCCTTTTTATGCAAAAAAAAAAGTGAGATACCTTGATTGGAAATGACACTTAAATTGAGTACCTTTTTGTACCATTTGCCCTTCTATTATTTGTGTTTTGACGTGATTTTTGAACTATGGGTATCACATTTAAGTGGTCCCATTTAATTAATAAAAGAAAATTAAAAACACTATTTAATATGAAAATGTTATCACCTAACTAATAAAAAAAGAGTAAATTGCAAAAATCGTCTCTAAGGTTTAGCCAAATTGCATGTTTCGTCCCAAATAGTTTGAAAGTGCATAGATAGTCTCAAAATCAAACTATTTTGCAAATAATCGTCCCTGGTTAACGACGAAACATGCAATTTGGCTAAACCTTGGGGACGAAAAATGCAATTTGGCTAAACTATGTGGGACGATTTTTGCACTTTGGCTAAACCTTAGGGACGATTTTTGCACTTTCAAACTATTTAGAACGAAACATGCAATTTGGCTAAAGCTTAGGGATGATTTTTGCAATTTACTCTAAAAAAATGAAACGTACACCTTGGTATGTGTGATTTGCATATTTTCAAAAAAGAGAAAGATAACACATGGGCCCATGTAATTTTTAAATATAAATTAAAGGAATAGTTTATGCAAACCTAGCTTTTCATCCGCTTTATGGAAACCTCCCTTTTATGAGTTTTTAAACACCCATACTTACCAACCAAATGAATTTAATGAATCTAACACTCATTCCATTGTAAAAAAAAGTACAACCAAACGGACCCTTTGCATAAGATATACAACAAGACAAAATATTCTACAAATATACATTTACCGGGGACCCGACCCCCCGGGTTACATTAAATTCTTTTGACCCGGCCCCACCCTACATTAATGAAAATTTTCCCTTTTTTTTTTTTTTTTAAACAGTAACTTTTTTTTTTACCCTTTTTTTTCCTTTTTTTTTTCCTCAAAATTTTTTTAAAAGAAAACTTTCCTTTTTTTTCTCGGAATACCCTCTCGCGCTGTTTGAGTCATCGGCCTGTTTTTTTATGAATAAAACTTTAAGTTTCCTCAAACCTCGCGCTCCGCTAATCGTCCCGCAACGGCGCGCGGTTGCCAGTTTTTTTTTCCTTTATTTTTTCAAAAAATTTCTAAAATAAAATTTTCCTTTTTTTTCCTCGGAATACCCTCTCGCATGCATTAAATGGCCTTTTGCATTTAGTGTGCATTAAATGCACCGGGTTGACCGGGGTGCATTTAATACGCCGGGTCAACCCTACCCGGTCCGATCGGTTTTTTTTTTTTTTTGAAAAAAAAATTGTTTTGTTTTTTAAATACTCTCTCCCACTTTTTGAGTCATCGGTCTGTTTTTTTTATGAATAACAATAGAACTAACCACGCGCTTCAGGTGCATTAAGTTGCATTAAATGCACCGGGTTGACCCGACCCGGTCTGAACATTTTTTAAAAAAAATTTTAATTGTTTTTTTTGCTTTTTTTTTTCAAAATATTCACTCGCACTTTTTGAGTTATCGGTATTGTCGGGTCGACCCGACCCGGTCCGCCCCGACCCGTTCCTTTTTTATTTACAAAATAGCCCCTCAAATATTTACAAAATACCCTCTCGCACTATGTGTTAAATTACGAAAACTACCATCATTTTAATTTTTTTTTATAAAATACCTCTTTCCCCACTAGCGGTCGACCGTTAGTTTTTTTTTAGAATGCACCAAAACAGTGCTTGAAATCGGTCGTTACTTAACGACCGTTAATTTTTCTTTTTTTACAAAAATATACCTTCTAACACGTCCAACCGAAAACACCGGCCGCCAAACATCCCGCAGCGACGCGCGGGTGAGCCTAACTTGTACACTAGAATAAGCGGGTCTAGGCATTTTAATATTACAAAACCTCTCTCATCAGTGGGCCTGGGCATTTTAATATTATAAATCCTCTCTCATCACCATCTAATACAAGCATGTTCAGAAACCCAGATAAATTAATGTACGCAGCATGTTGCATTTCCACAATGGATTGACCGATTAATGAGATGTTATTGATCGCAGCCAGGTAGCCCATTGGAGATACCCTAAGGACCACCAACGACCTACATTTTCCCCTGCCACATCAGTTTTCTTTTTTCGGTGACCTACAGACGACTTTTTGCGATTATAAGACGACCTTCATTTAAAAAAAAAAAATTAACAACATAAACTAAAATTTCATTAAATAAAAACATTTTAAATAATATTTAAAAAAATTACATAATTATTCAAATAAAAACATTACATAATAAATAAAAACATTACAATAATAATTAAAAACTTAAACTAATAATATAAGTTATAGGTTTCCTTGATTTCATCCTTCATCTCCTGCAGCTTCTGTTGTTGTATTGCATGCAAAGAGGGGTCGATTACTGAATTATAGAATAAGATGTCTTTGTCCCGTTTCTTTTTTTCAACGGTGAATTTCAAGTTTATCTCTTTTCAAATCTGCCGCTTCTTTACGCGCCGCCTCCTGGATATCCAACTCCCGATTCTTCAACTGTATGTAGGAGTCTTATTGCTCCTGCATCTTTTCCCATTTTTTCGACTTAATGCCTAAGTATTTGTCGGCTACCAAATCAACAAATGAAGAAGATCCCTCACGGGAGGAGGTAGATGATTTCTTCTTGGCCTTTGAACGGTCAAGAGCCATTGGTCGATGTTCTTGAGCCTCTTCCTCATACTCACCCGCTTCATTATTTAAATTAAAACCACCAGATGCTGACCCCGAGGTGGTTTCTGAAGTCTTGGATTTTTTCGCCCTTTTGTATTCTTTTAAAAAGCATGCATCTCAATATCTAACCAACCTTGGTGATCTTTTAAAATGTTATAACAATGCTTCAACGTAAAGTCATGCATGTACATCATTTTGTATTATGCACAGGCTTTTTGGTACACATTGAGGTCATTTGAACCACTTTCATAATTCTCTTCAATATTATTGATGATGGCGCAAAAACAACCAATTCTAGGGCGAACCCTATTTTTCCATTTGCTAAGACTCGAGTCGTACCCTCTCGTTCAACCAGTTTCCTTTTCAAAGTAGTTAATAACCGCTTCCCAAAACCCATTGCCTTTATACTGTTTCCTTTTTCGCTATTTTCCAACACATCACACCAAACTTGGCACAACGCGATCTCTTCCGCCTTTGTCCAATCGTTTGGCAACTCCTTATCCTTGATATCATTCTTCTTGGCCCTTGAAGCACGTTTTGAGGCCTTCTTAGCTTTGACAGGTGACATCTCTTCGACTGGAGAGTGGTCGGCATCGTCGTCAACTGGAAACGAACCGTAAACCAAACCTTGACCTATAGAATAATCTTGTCTCTGGTAATAGTCTTGACTATTTATTAACTGCTCAAAATCTATATCAAGAGTAACACGATTAAGCAGAGAATAAGGTTGATTTGCTTGGGAAGACGTTGATGAATCCATAGTAGGACGATACAATCCAGTTGGTGAATGGTAGAAAGCAATTTGGTTGTTATACGGAGGAAGGAATGGACGATTCTGATAAAAGATGTTATTATTTTATGGTGGTTGTTGTAATTGTGATTGATATTCAAAACCCGGGGATTAAAACCGCATGGGTGGTGAGACACCGGATAATTGGAAATTCGGATCTAAATACGGAACAGTTTCTTGAAGTCGGGATTTAAGAGTTTTTGATTTGGGAGTTTTCTTGTTAAACATGGTGAGTTTTTTATTTGGGAGAAGTAATTTGAATTGTTGTTTGAATTTGTGAAAAAATAGTGAAATGAGTGGGTATTTAAAGTTTTAAATTATTTAAATTTTAAAAGTTAAAAAGTTTTTTTATATTAAAACCAAATGGACCGTTGCCTTTTACCCATCGACTGCCGGTCGTGTAAACCACTCATACCGACCAAGGACCTAGCCCGACCGACACAACCACTATAACGACGACCGATGGCGATTTTGGTTGACCTAACCCAACGACCGACTTATAGTGACTAGCCTAACGAAATCAAATAGTTTGAGACGGCGAAATCCGAAACCCGAAATTATTGAGGCGGGTCAGAGCATACTTATAGGGTTACGGGACGGGTTTAAGGCTCAAACAGATATTTTTAATCAGGTTTAGGGGAAATGAAGAATAATATCCGACCCCGTCTCCCGATTAATATATACACATATACAAATATACCTATATTTGTATAGTATTTTGTTACTATTTATGCAATAAAAAAATATTTCTTAAATATTATTAGTTTGTTAGCTTTATAATATTGCAAAATTGTTACAAATTTATCACAACTCAAGTAGTTCAACAAGCATGGCGCATCATTCATACATAATAAAATCCTACGGGAACATGCAAATAACAAGGTTTAAGACATAGTTAAATGAAGTCAATTAAACATAAAGTTCAACATGCCATAGGGTCCATGCTTCCAATTACTAGCTTCACTTGAGATACTTGGTTAGTTTGATGATGTATCAATTTTGGCACTTGAACATTCCTCTTTTCTCCTTTTGTGCTTCAGACAAGTCGGTATCATTTGGAAGTTCTTCATAGAAAGTCAAGAATGATGGTTCTTTGTCTTCATTAGATGATGGAGAGGAGAAAGGTGATGAAGGAGCTGCTCTTTTGCCTTTGTTTTTGATATTTCTCTTTCGAATGTTCACAGAGTTCATGACACGTTTATGCAACGTGAATCTGTCAAAAGGAATAATGGATTGAGGGTTAGTCTTAAGAATGTGTTTGAAGAGTCGAGTCAAGAACATAGCATAAGGCATTAGGACATTGCTATTTTTCTTCACATCATCCATTCTTAGAACAATGAATGAGGTAAGATCGAATGTCTTGCCGATCACTAGGTAGTAAAGCATGTAGGTTGTACTTGCATTTACGTGATCTTTATTCCCTAAGAGACATAGAACATTCTCTCTAAGAACAAGTTCCTAGCCTTTTAACCATGGACGAAAATCGTCTTGATAAAGTTTGTTTGGATCTCTTTTATGTTGACTTTGCGTGGTTATTAAAATAGTAATGGTTTGTTTGACATGATATGGCTCATGAGTGAAAGTGAAACGACTATTTTGATGGTCATCTAGTTAATTTAAAGACCAATCATTTGTTTAGAAAGTAGGACCTCGATCTGGAGTTTTGAAGATTCTTATGAGTTCGGTGATAGTTAGTTCAAAAGTGAATGCTCCTAGTTTGAACTCAATGGAACGATATTCATTAATAGGATCTTTGTTGAGTACAAAACTGTGGTAGTATTCGGTAATGAAACAAGGACAAATTTGATCATCAAGAATGAGAAAATACTCGAGACCTATGGCTCTAACTAGAAGAAGCATTTTATGAGCTTCAATAAAGGATGTTTCAGCATATCTTCACTCATGAAAAAGTCATTCTTCGAGTGCAATGTACTCATCCCTAAATTCTCGTGACATACGACGCGTACGATGAATTTTAAGAAGGTATTCTTTAGTTGCTTTGTAGTCGGTTTGATTTGAGACAGGCATGATGAGACCTAACATTGTTTAGTGATTTCAATGAGCAAAAACAAAAAGAGAAAATATGTGTAGAATAATCTTAACACAAGTATGGAATAATTCACTTAGAGTTTTAGAGAGAGAAAGAGATGGTTGGATGAACACTTAGAGAGAGAAAGTAAAATGATAATATTAGCTTAAGTGAAATGTGAAAAAAATGAACAACCAACACCCTCTCCATGTGTGGAGAGGTTTTATATATCCCTTACAATGGCCGGCTAGGGCCTTTAGTGGGCTTATCCATGGGCCTTGAGCCCGGTTAGCTTTCTAACTTAAACTTATAACTTACTACGAGCTACGACTAACTATATTGGTAGTGACTGATACTTTTTCGTATTTCTAACAATCTCCCCCTAAGAGAGGTCACTCCAAATTACAAAAATTTAACCTTAGCATATTATGCTTTTACTTCGGTTTTGAGCTCGTAGTCTTTAACTTCAATCATTAACTTGTGATTTGATGTAGTGATCATTGACTTTGGATTTGAGCTAGTTCTTTTGTCTTGACATGAATGTGATCTTTGAGCTTCTTAAAATCATCAACCAAGCATAATCTCGTTTCGTCATCTTGTAAACTTTGCCATCTCATGAACTTGTGACTTCTGGACCGACATGCTCATACCTTTCTTGATTTGATAATCTTGAAAAGCTTTAATAATGCATCTTTCTTGAAATTCTTTAACTTTAACACTTTGTCAATTCAAGAAGGACGTACGGTATCAGAGTAGCGGAAGTCTTGAAACATGTACTTGAGCTTTCATGTTGTCTTTATATTTGTTGGTCGGGTATGATCATGTGGATATGAATCTTGTGAGTCAGCTGGAATCAGGTACCTTCACCTCCATCTTTAAATATCATGCATTAAGACAGTTAGCATTAAAGCAGGGGGACGAATATGGCTTTGTCATTCGCCCGTGGTTGGTTGGAGTAACCTTCGAATCCGTGAGGATCGACCTGTGATCAGGTAGATTCAATTTAAGAAGAATCTCCTTGACAAGATTTCCATCTGAAGTATTGAATCTTTCTAACACATATGTATCAGATTCATCAAACTCAGCATGTTCTCATTATTGGAACGTCTCAAAGCAGACAACACGATAAGAGTGAACCATCGAGTTACTATCTCACCGATTGAAATAAAAAATTGATTTGAAAATCAATCGATGTGTCACTTTCTAAAGTGGTTTTGTGACACATCAAGAGTGTTAATCATTTCAAAATTCATCATCAATCGTCAATTCATAACCTGGAACAAGTTTGATTCTTATAGAATCGCACCATTGTTTCTTTCCAGTTGTCACAAGTTTGATTCATATAGAATCGCACAAGTCACCTACCATGAGCTTGTTTGATGTTGGCTCAAGCAGGATTTCCATCTTAATTGTGAATGAAATCACTCGGATGTTCTGGCAACATCACAAGGATAATGCATAGGACTCTTAATATGTTAACTTGTTATTCACATTGTGTGACATAGCAAGCATCATTTGATAAGTGTCCTAATGAGATTTATGGATGATCTCTTTTGGCTCTAGACTTAATAGTGCACTTTGTTTTTAGTGATCAGAGGCTGGTGCAGACTGCCACCTTTTCAATATCAACTAACTCGGAGTGAGAAAGTTGATGGAAATGCCTGTAATCTCTGTGAGAAATAAAACAAGAGTCTGCTGAGAGACGTTGAGTGGCTAGAAAGGGTTGTGCAAAGCGTCACTGGGTCCATGACTATCTTCAATGTCAGACAACACCTTAGTGTTTTTGACAGATTATGTATTGACCCGGTTTCTGCCTAAGTGTATGGAGGGCTTCTTTCTTTTCACCTTTATCCTTACATTTCTTTTTTATTCTTCAACCCCTTCAATGCTTACCGAGACTTCATAACTAAAACCTTGTTGGATTTGATCCAGTATTAGCTCTATCTCAGTCGGCATTATTCCCGATTCTTACTTTTTTTCCTTTTGTATCATGCCTAAGGACTTCTACACTATCTAGTGGATATCCTTGGGTAGATCCCTCCGGTTCTGGTTGGATCATGAGATTTGAATACCTATGCCTAACCACCTTATAACTCCATAAATTTAAGTACATGGTCGGTCTTTGGGGTATTCCATCACAATCAAAACCAAAATCATTGAAAAAATTCAATCAAAGTGTTTGATATAAATATAAAAGGATTTACACTTTGAGAGTTTTTCATCATCACTAAAAGCTCCCCCTTAACATATGCACCGTAATCGTAGTACATGCTAAGTGTTGGAGTGCATTGAGTCCATTTTATATAATCACATGACAATACAATTAAGATTCAGTTTAATCACATTTTCTCCCCTTATCCAAAATGTTAATCCCTTGATATTTTGGATATCAATTAATTAAACATTCGGGGACAAAATGTTACATAATCACTATTAGGAGCATTTTAATGCTCCCCTTTATGTTTTGAGGGTGTATAAGACTGTGCTGAATATAATAATTTGAAAAAATTTAAATTTACTAAGAAATTCTTGAAAATTTTATACTCAAGCACACCTTATTATCACCATAAGTCTACACTACATATATACAAATTCACAAGTTTATGATATACGAAATAACCTTTGAGATATGAAGACAATATGACTAAGTCATATTGTTCTTTGCAGCAGTCTGAGGTCAGTTCCGTAGAGTCTACCACCAACGTATTTCTCCAAACTCCTCATCATCCTCCTTTCCTTTAGCAGCTTGTTGATGTTCTTGATCATGAAATAGGCTCTTTTCTTTTCCAAATTGCTCCATCTTCTCTTCGGTAAGTACTCCATGTCGATATTTTTGGTTATGTCCTCGAGCGAAGAAAGAAGCCTGGTTAACGTGCCATCACTGAACTTGTACAATTCGTCAAAGCCCATAAACTTGTTCCTCTTGTGGTTGTCGACATAAATAAATCCTTGAGGGTCTTTGTATGGAGTGTACAAGTGCCTTTTCCTGAGATCTGGTCTTGTAGTATCAGGCTTGGTGATGTTAATCTTCTTTTGATAACTTTCCACTCCAAGTTGAAGATCCTCGTCTCGCTTCTGAATAACCAAACTTCTGGTGAACATCCTTAGGACTATTGCGAAGGCAGCAACATCATCCCCTGAAAGATTTATGAGCTGATTCTGAACCATAAGAAGTAACATATCCTCGATATCATTGATCCAAAGTCATGGAAAGTCGCCTTCCTTGAATCTGTATAATGTGTTATCAGCTCTTCTCACTACAATCTCTTCCAAGTACCCGTATCCATGTTTCCTCATAACCTTGACATGAGTGACTATAAGAATACGTTTTGTAGAATATAAATCTCCTCTTGATTGCATGCCTCTTGCATATGCATAGAAGGACTTACGTTGTTGTCTCCAATGTGAGATACCCCATAACGCATATCTATTATAAGCGACTTTAACATGACCCCACATGTTGGAACCATGTCTTCAATGCCCGGTAGATCATACTTAGAGGCCTTTGACTTGGTAGTAGACGTCGTGTATGCCATAGTCGAAACTCCTCCTTGTAGGTACTTGAGATCATTGTTGATGAAGAATTCGAGCGGTACTCTTTGACGATTTCCATGTGTGATCAAAGAAAGAGGGTTGGAAAGATCAAATGGATAGTTGTCGCCTTCAAAATTTTCCTAATCAAGCTTTTCTGAAAGAGCCTTATAGCATTCTTTAAAGTCATATTCTAATTCAGCATAATTAGAGCGTGTGCCTTTGAGTAGTCTGAATGCTGGTCCAAGCAGGATTTCTTGAGTTAAATTCTCAATTTTTAGCCCATTCAAGATGTATCCAGAGAAGTCTATTGGAGTGCTCATCAATTCATCAAAGTCCTTCAATGATTTATTAGTAGAAGTAGAAGTTGCTAGAGTCATCAACCAATTTTGAGTTGGTCCTTCCTGAGTAGTCTTGCCAATATTCCAGTCAGGGTTAGTGGGTTCTTGAGGTGGTGTAGGTTTCTTGAACCAATCACGTCTAGATGTAGTCTCATTCCTTGGCTTGTCTTCATTATCACCCAGATTCCCTTCTTGATCTTGTAACATGTCTGAGTTTGAAACCTTAAACACTAGTTCCTTTGATTGAACAGAATTTCCAGAAGATTTCGGTTGAGACTTGGTGCCTTTGGAAGAACCAGACGTTGAATCTTTCGGTTTTGGACCAGTGGTTGGTTCTGCATCTTTGCTTAGATTTCTTTTCTTTAACCCTCGGTCTGATCTAGCGGAAGGGTCTTCATCTTTATCCTTGTCTTTTCGGCCACGCTTTAATGAATATACATAATAAGAATAGAAGAAATATTTGTCGAGAGCGTAATATTTTTTTAAACCATCATAGCAATCTCGGTGTTCGGGAGCCGTCAGATATGACTTACTTTTATCCATCTTGTCGAGAAGAATCTTCTTTAACTCAAATTCAGTAAGTATAGAAGCAACCTCATAAGTAGATTGTGCTTGAGAAGACACCTTTGCTAAAGTAACTTCATCACGTGATTCTTTAATCAACTTTTCGATCACAAGTGAAGCGAAGTTAGACACTTCCTTGGGTAGAATCTAAGGCAGCTAGTTTTTTACATGCTCTTTGATTCTTGCCGTGAGAGACTCTGAAAGGAAGTTCATGTATTCTTCTCTAGTTTCTCCTAACCTTGTGTCTAGATGTTCATCAACTAAAGATGTCACTTGAGTATGTAGAGGGTCCTTTTTAATTTCAGCAACTTCTTTTTCTAATGATGTTATTCTATCGTTGAATCGAAAGATTAATGCGAAGTCAGGAAGTGTTGATAGAGTACTTGTAGTTTCAATTATCGGCAGTGGAGTGGGTGTTGTTAGTATTGGTAGAGGAGTGAAGGTTTGTGATGATTAAGGAATGTTTGTGAATACAGGTGATGATTCAGTGATAATAGAAACCGGTATTGTAAGAAGAGTGGGTGCCTGAGTTCTTAGGACTTCATGGTAGACATGAACATCAAGTGGAGAAACTATTTCTGCATCAGTATGAGTAATGTCTGAAAAATTTAGGAATTTATATGCCAAGTCGGATGACCGAGAAAAACTAGTAACAGGAACTTCAATCTTCTTCGTAGTAGTAATAGTCACATGAGCATCGTCAACAACTTGTTCTTGAGTAGTCTCTAAATTTTCATTCCCTTGTTGAGCTTCATTCATTTCAACATCAGCACCTTCACCTTGAAAAACCTCTTTACCAGTCTGAGTGGGCTCTTCCAATCTTGCGTCTACATCATCATCAAATTGGTCAGTAGTATCATCCATTCCATTATCTTCATCACTTTCAATCTCAACATCTTCAGATTCATTTTCTTGATCAACTTCCTCCTCTTCTTGATTATCATCATAAGATTCTTCATCTTGCTCTAAATCAGATTCTTTTTCTTTACTTTCATTCTCTTGTTCACTGCCTTCATTACTTGACTCTTGCTCATTGTTGTTGTCGTCTTCATCATTACCCCAAGACTCAGATTCACTCTTTATAGAGTCATCTTTTGTCACATCGGGAACCCCTAGTTTATCACCAGTTCCTTCACTTGTGATGGTAGGAGTGATCTTTTCAACACTTGGAGGTTTTTCAGCAACTGTACCCGAACCACTAGGACGTGTCTTGTGAAAGTTCCTTAAGCTCTTTTTTTTACTTCTTTTAACTGAGCTTTTTCAGCCAAAGCTACTGCAGATAATAGATGAATACTTTTTCCACATGAAACATCAACCTTTTCCTTTCCTGTAGACTTAGTCTTCACTAGAGTCTCTCTGAAGACAATACCTACAGCTGGAGTAGTTGAAGATTTCTTGGCAGATCTCTTAACTTGTTTTCCTTTCTAGACAGGTTCTTCATCTGCTTGGACAGGAATACTATCTTTCTTAGATGGAGACACTTTTTTGAATTTTCTAGCAATCTTAGGAGGTACAACACCTGTAGCATGGCCAAGATAAGTCTTGTAAGCCTTGGATTCCTTCATCTCAGGACTGGTCAAACATTCAGGTTGAACAGCTCCATAGATCTGAGATGCTTATTTTCTTGAAACAAATCTTAAGGTGTTAATCAAGTAGTCATCCTTTGAGGTGTGCATCCCAATCTTGTTTCTCCATGAAAGTGTCTTGTCTTGAATAAGAAAGTGGTGAATGATAACTTGTGTGAATCGTGAGTAGTACATCTTTTCCTACTTTTTGTAGACTTTGTTGTCAATCTGATAAGTAAAGTCTTCCCAGAGTAGTTCCACATAGTCTACATATTTCTGATGGTACATGCCCTAAAGGATTTGTGCTCGAGAAAGACGAAGTTTGTCAAGACCACTAGTCTTTCCAGATAGGCTTCTGTTAATAATAGCAGCAAAAGTTCTCCAAGGTTAATGCATCTGATCGATAACAACATCATTGAGTGAATTGATAACACCAGTATGACCAAGATCTCTTAAGAAAGATAAAGTGTCTTCTTTAGAAGGTGGAGCATCAAAGTCACTTTCCTGTACTCATGGGCAAATCTAAAGGATATCTCTGAAGACTTCCAAAGTGAGTTTGAATCTTTTCTTCTTGTCAATCTTGAATCTGTAGAAGTTGTCATGCTTGTAAACGCAGTTCCAAAATTGGTGCATGTATACTTTAGGGACATCAGCAGTGATAATAAATGCATGATAGCAGGGAGTAAGTACAAGAGCATCCAGAACAACTTGAAATGTTTCTTCTTTTGGTTTGAATCCATGAGGGATTCTTCCATTGCATTTTCCAATGTCAAGTTGATTCTCTTTGGGAACTAGTTCAAGATCGAGCTTGGTTTGTTGAGCAGTGATGGAAGTCATGATTCTGCTAAGAGTTGTCACATACAGTTCATATACAAGTAAAAATATATAACACTGATAGACAATCTAGATCATGATTTAAGATTATTGATGCAAGACATGGTTTACAACAGGGGATAGGCAAACAAATACAAGGTAACAAATTGATACAAAGGCACACAATGCAAAGAACTGATACACATGCAACTAGGATACACACACAGTCATATACCACATAGACTATATGCAAACTAATGAAATCAAGGCAAACACTTAAGATATCTAAGGAAAATTATACCTAACTTAATTACTATATGACAAGATAAGGAATAACTATACTTAGATTAGGTTATAAGGTTGAATTACCAAGATTACTAGATTAATTCAATTAGAAAAAATCAAGTATAGTTTGCCTTAAGATGGTGTATAGATCGCCTGTGAAAAGTACCTAGGTATAGATCGCCTGTGTTAACCATATGTATAGATCGCCTTTTAATTTTTATATGTATAGATCGCCTGTTAAAATTCGCATGTATAGACCGCCTGTGTATATATCAAGTGTATTGATCGCCTGTTTTAAAATCTATATGTATAGATCGCCTGAACACCTATCTTATGTATTGATCGCCTGTTTTAAAATCAATATGTATAGATCGCCTATGAAAGTTTTTACACAATCATTTTACACCTTTTAATGCATCAAAATCCATTCAAACATGACCCTATACCATCAATATATCATTATTTCAACTTCACACCATGAGTTAACCATCAAAATCTTTAATTATGACAAGTTCGAGCTAAACGAACTCAAAAACTCATAAGGTTCAAGATTTGTCATACAAACAAGTTATATAAACACTCAAATGCACTCAACCATTTGATATAACACTTCTAAACCCAAACCCATGAACATTTTACAAGTTCTACCCCATTTTCAAAAATTTCGACATCAAGAATCATTAGAAACATAAGATTAAGTTAACCCCATTAAAAACTGATAAAGGTACAACATCTAGACCCTAAATGGATCAAAACCCCTCAATCAATTTAACTTTTCATTCACTTTTAAGGGAGAAGAAAATTAGATCGAATTTTAGGGTTTCAAGTGAATTCTCATGATTAGGTCAAGCATACTGAGGTTGAGATGTTAGTACACGTGTACCTTAAGTTTGAAACGAAGATTGAGCAAGATCTTGAAGGTTCAAAAATTAATAATGGAGGGTTTTAAGGGTTTATGTGTTGTTCGAGTAAGAGAGAGACGGGACGAAGGAGGGAAGGGGGTGTTTTTGTTTTTAACTCATTTTGGGTTTTGGCAAAAATGCCCCCTAGGGTTTAATGATGATTCTAATTTTCTATAAAACTTTTCCTAAGGCAAAACAAGTTTCCCAAATTGCAAAACTAGTCCCTAAGGTTTATTTATCAAGAAAAAAGATTCACATTTTGCATTAATACCCCAATAAGATTAAACATATAACACATAAAGCCCGATTGAGTTGAAATTTATCAACTCCCCTTTAATTCTTTACCCGACACCATTAAAACCTTTTCAGCTTAACACCTTATTAATTATGAAGAAGATGATTTTGACAGTTTCTCTCCCTCAAATAATGACCCGTTTTCTATTGAAAGAGTTGTAGTCGTTATTTGATAGATCAAAATTGTCGTTATTTGATGATTTGTCATTATTGAAAAATGATGTAGTCGTTATTTTCCAAAAGCATTTATTTCTTAGCAATTTCTAAACATTTTTTATCAACTGAAAACTATTGAACAGACGCTTCCATTTGATCAAAAACTGTTTGTACTTTTGTTATTTCATTTAGAAGATCTTTATCAAACACATTGAAGATGTCTTTTAAAGAATTTAGAAATAGAATAATTTCATTGTTAAAAACAGCTTTTGTATGTTCAAACCCCCATTCATCTTCTTCAAGAGCACTAGGTGTTTTCCTCTTCTTTATCACTGAGTCAAACTGGGCGAGGTGGAATTTAAGCTTTTCAAGGATTGCATTTACCAAACTCACCTTAGGTAGTTTACTTGGAACATCCACTATGACAGGTGGTGTGTAAGAAGGTTCAATGGTAGGATTGAGCATATGAAACCAAAACGCTTGTTCAGCTGATAATTCTTGTTGTGGAGAATTTTTTTTAAAATCATCAGTTAAGCTATTTTAATTTTCATAATCGATAGGTTTGTGAGAAATTTTCTTTGCAATAACTTCAGGATCTTTTGCTTTTTCAGCTAAAATTCATCAAAAACAACTTGAATAAGCTTAAAACTTAAGATCTAAACTATTTAAACTAATATTTGTTGGATTTTATGAGTTTTTTATACAGAACTAGCAACTAATGATGCGTATAACTATATAAGCAAAAACACTATTAGGGACAAACAACAAATAAGCACTAGGAAGACAAATTTAAACATTAATCTCAACAGACGAAAAAAGCAAATAGGTAATATAAGCAAAAACTAAGCAATTAAAACTGAAATTAGAGAAGAATGAAAAGAGAAAGAAGAATGAAAAGAGAAACTTACTTAATCCTTTAGCTAAACAAAAGGGACCAATTAAGGCAGCTACAAGCTCCTTAGCTTATTAATAAGCTAAGGTATAAGTCCTTGGGATCTCTTCCAAGGTAAGATCCCCTTCCAAAAGCTCAAATTCAATAAGATCCATATAAGATTAAACTGATTTAAGGTTTAGATAAGGTTAATACTGAATTCAAACAGCTCTATTTCAGCTTATAGACTGAAAGAGCTTAATATTAGCTTATTGAGACAACTTATTAAGAGAGCTTATGACTTTAAATGAGAGCTTAGAAAATGAGATTTAAAACACTAAAAACTGAATTTCATTAATTAAAGAAGCTGATTACATTACTTGAAAAAGGAAAATTACATAAAAACACGAATTTAAGCTAGACTAAATTACTAAAAACTAGATAAAAAACGTAAAAAGCTAGATTAAAAGAACGACCCCTTGTGTGTGTGAGAATGAGGCCTATTTATAGTGCCAAGCTGAAGCTTCTAGGCCCTCTTGCCTTGCTCTCCAAACTTTTAATCCTGGCCAATCATTTCTTCAATCATTTGATCATCAATTGTAGCCGTTGGATCAATATGTGGACACCTGAGGATTGCCAGGCTGGCATTCTATTGATGTGACGTTTGTGCTTCTTTTGTGAGTATTTTAGTACAAAAACCCACATTAATTTGTGCTTTCACCATTGTTGACATGGCTTTCTTTGATGGGGATTGGCCAATGGGAGGGTTTGGTGATGTAATTCTCTGCCATGTCAGTCCTTGTCAACCGAATTGTCCTTTGTACCCTCTAATTTTAAAAACCCCTTTGTTTTGAGTGGAGGGTGAAATGGGGAAGACGATGAACAGTGAATGGGATTTACCCGCCTATTTTATAACTGAAATGGGTAAATCTCGTTTGAACTTTGGCTTTGTAACACAAATGGCCCCTCTCTTTCTTTTCTTCTTTTTCAAGTTATAAATAACTTTGGGAGGGAGCAAGATTGGTCCTTGTGGTTTCATAAAAGAGAAGTGGGCTAAGGATTTGGGCTTTTCTGGCTTCGGCTTTGTACTCTTCTGATTCTCGTGTCCGTGCTTGCCCGTTTTTGATTGTTTTCTTGCGATTTTTGACTTATCCATACCTGCACACACAAAACACAAATACAAGCATATTTTTGCCATTTTTGGTCTGTTTTGGGTTTAATTGGGTTATTTTAGGTACAAACGGATATGTGTATTTTACACTTATCAGTTTGTAATTATCTTTATCAATGATATACTTATTTATTCAAAGGACAAGAAGGAACATGAAGAACATCTTAAGGCAATTCTAGAACTGCTTAAGAAGGAGGAGTTATATGCTATGTTTTCAAAATGTGAATTTTGGATACCTAAGGTACAATTTCTCGGTCACGTGAT
>BQNB010099823.1:10116-24841 GCA_026074375.1 Tanacetum coccineum | reverse complement strand
AACCCAAATACGCAACAAGTTCGTCTGACCAATATCCGTTAAGTTCGAGACTTATAACATCATTAGTTATGTTGCTGCAGCCTATGTTATGATTTCACAGGTTCTGTTGGGGGAGTTTCCAGGATCATATATTGATCATACAAGCATCATGAACAACAACAACATTCAAGAATATATAGAACAAAAGAGATTGGGGTTGAACCCTTCTAATATATTGATATATATAATCTGAAAGGTTTACTTTGATTACAGCAGAATTCCTATCTATATATAATGAATGAATCGGTGTGAATGATGAAGAGGTGTGATGGTTCTGTTAAACCAAACGACACATCCTTTCTTTTATCAACCGAATTATTAACTGTAACCTAATGGGTTTGGGTCTGGGCCTAAGCCAACAGACTTATTTTTTTCAGCCCCTTAAACAAAATTAACAGATTATGTTTTCCAACAATACAAAGAACACCATACCACTATTATAATATTAGAACTAGTTTTAGAACTCGTGTAGCACATTTATGGTTTTATAAGATATAAAAATTTTCTGAAAATTATATTAACAAGTTGGGTTGCCCGCGCTCCACTGCGGGACGGTTCCGCTGCGGGGCGCGGGCCTTCACGTTCGTTCATGGTTGATGGAGCAGCAAATTTCGTAATGCTACTGTAACGAAGTAGTAGCCAACATCAGATATCATAATAAATTTTACTAATAATCAGACTCCTTCAATTAACATTAAAGTCTGACCTATATAAACCCAGATATAAACCCAGTCAAGCAAACGATGCCACTGTTTCCAAAAATCCAAAGTAAACACTATGAAAAAACACATTTATACAATTGACGATAGAAACGACAGTTACATAAGGATGAAAAGAAACATCAACCTCGATTACCATTACCATGCCTATTAAGATTTATACTTTGGCTAGCTATAGCATTGGCTTGAGAAGAAAAAAATGGTGGGGGCCACAGTCGGGTAGTAGCACCACCGTTACTACACGACCATCTACATCTGTATCTTGCGAGCTTTGAAACTTCTACGATTGTGTCTACTTTCTAGAGGTTTGATTTCAGTTTCTACACAGTAAGAAACACTTGTTGATCATAACTTCCCCTATATTACTTGCAAACTTCTGCAAGAAAAAGGTTGTGAAGTTAATACTCATGTTTCATCATATACAAATAACTCAAAGCTGCAAACAATAGGTTGGGCAAAATGGGACTGCTGTGTGACTGTTAATCAAAGCAGGTTGGTCAATCTAATTTTTTTTACTACAAAGTGGGATATGACCCGAAACAATTCTATCACCAAATGCTCTAAGCATATAAACAATCAATATGTTACCTAGATTTAAATAACACATACACTATTAAAACATTAAAAAAATCAATTTTGGACAACATTTACAACAAAAAGGACTTTCCAAACCCATTTCACATGTTTCCTATTTAGATTATATTTTCTGAATGTACCCATTTGACTTTTTAGAGGTAAAACATCAAACCTATAACTAAGCCCTTATAAGTAAATGGGTGTTAGCTACCACATCTACAACATTTCACATGTTTCCTATTTAGATTATATTTTCTGAATATGCCCATTCGAGTTTTTATAGGTAAAGCATCAACCTAGAACTAAGCCCTTATAAGTAAATGGGTGTTAACTACCATGTCTACAATATATACTTAAGTTACAATTATAATGGTTGATCCTATGAGGCCGTAGGTCCAATGTAGCATGAGGTCTGAGGTTAATTCCTAGTAGTATCCCACGGCTTAAAGACCTAAATTCAAACTCAATCACATTCATTAGTTTTGCACGCATTCCTCTATTTTTATGTCTTTTAGTCATTGCTATGAATGACATCTCAGCGTCCTAGGAACTTTACAAAATTAGAAATTTTATTACAATATAATAAGTAAACATCTGCATATGAAAACCTTGGGCATATCATTTAATTTGTTAACCAATAGTTCTACATAGATGCAAATGGACATTCCAAACACGAGTCTTAGTGTATGGAAGTACCAAATCACACTCCTATACACCAACATAAACACATTTAAGCTAAAGGTTGGAATATAAGAATATATAAATCGATAAAAAGCCCATTTTTTCCATCTTATTTTCAAACTCATGGGCTTATATAGGGGGCGTTTCGATCAGTTTATTTACCTTGCTTATGGGCTTATTTAAGTTATTTTTTTAACCCTATATCAGTTTTAATAAATATCAGAATATGTCTTTCCAAACAATAGAAAATAACCCTTTAAAACTTATTGATAGGGCCATTGAATGTAGCTCTTTAGAAACTATTATTGTTTTTGGTAATTCATGAAGCAGAAAAATAACTTTTGGGTATGGTTGTATCCAAAACACTTGTAGCAAAAGTACATAGGCCAGTGGGAGTTGTCTATTTCCAATCAGTAAGGACATATTAAATTCATGGGAAACTAACTTAGAGAAGCGTATGTATCTTGTCGAGAAGAGTTGCCATCAAATTCATAAAGAAACAACGGTTCACAAAATTGCTTTAAGAGTTTACAAAATTGCTTTAAGAGTATGAACGCACATTGACTGATGTGCTAAAAGCCTAAAACATCCGGGTTAGTATAGTGCGAGCAAGGCGTACCAGATGGAGAAAAACATAAAATAGCAACGGGAGCAGGGGCTTAAAGCTACACTAATATTTTGTTATTAGCCTCCGATACAAATACGCTGATGGCAGACCTGGTCACAGTCCCGTAGATACAAATACGTTGATGGCAGTTCTGCACGGTTGTTTAAAAAAGTAAATACAAATTTCTGACAGAAAACAATCGCAACATGTTGGCTTACCTTGAGATGCAGACCGTGTGTGTCTGTTTTTTCATTGTATACCGTCACATTTATTCCCTTTGACAAAAGCTCATCAACCAGAGAAATCACAGCCTGAAAAATCACCGTTACTGTCATCTAAAATAACTTGCTCAAGGTCAGACCATGAACTCGTAAAAGAAGCAGGCTTGTGGCATATTCCCACATGCTCCATAGTAAACAGGTTGAAGATTCAAATCAAGCCTTATAAAAAATTGTTGCTTTATACTATAGGAATGATCATTATGTGGTGTGCATATTAATGTCAACGAACACAAATTTAGAATGAACACACATTTTAGAATTATTTTTATGCTCATGCAATTGTAAATCGTACTATTTAGTTTTCATTTCTATTTGTAACATGGCCCAAAATTCCTAAGCGGTGTCCAACAAGTTGAGAACTAAGAAAATCGCCCTAATGTATGCAAATACAAAGAAAAACTTATAATGAAAATTCAAATATGTGTAAGGACATAAATTTGTTAAGCCATGCCCATTCTAAAAGGCTATGCCTACTTGGTGACATTTACCACCCCACCCACTTGACTTCGCTTTTTAGTTGCAATTCAAGTTATTTCTATTTCTAGATCAAATGTACCTTCCAATTATATTTTGTCTGGCCGATTCCTATCCTATTCTACTATATCGACCGACCAGCAAAATGATGGATCTATTGGTTGTTTACTCGTTAACTGGTCTAAAAGCACCACTCCAAAATTGCTCCATCTACCATTCCCAAATCAGACTCACAAAATTCTGAAACATTTATTTTTCTAAAAGCAGCGTTGAAACGAACTTTGCTTTGCCTAAAACAGATAAATAGAAACGAACTTTGCTTTGCCTAAAACAGATAAATAGCTCTACATCAATAAATACAGATAATGTGTCACGTTTAAGTCATTTGGTAGCAAAAATACCCTTTAAACCCGTCTTCCAAAATGATGACTTTCATATAAAAATGTTAACTTCTTTCTTGAAAATGTTAAGCTTTATGTATAATGTTATATTTTACATGTCGGTGTTACGAATCCAGGTTACAAAATGAATCACGTGTACACTTAACAAATAAGAAAAAAAATCTACATTCCAAATGTATCAAGAAATCATAATTACTCACATCAACCACCATTTTATCGATCTCGCATATATCTATGTGTTCAACAGAAGAATGGCGAGCTACTTCACGCAATACACCACCATCTCCTCCTCCAATAACCAAAACCTACCAATATGAAAAATGGTTATTATAAAAATATAAACAAAGACATGTTAATGGGATTATTAAGTCATCAAAGATCGCAAGAAAATAGAGAAAATGAAACCTTTTTAGGATTTGGGATTGAGCACAGTGGAAGATGAGCTATCATTTCTTAATACGCACATTCATATCTCTCTGTAAGTTGAATTACACCATCCAAAACTAGAACTTTTCCATATGTCGCGGACTGAAACATGGACAATTAACATAAACTTCTTACCCGAAGTTACAACTGAAAGAAAGAAAAAAACCAATTAGAAAATTGTATACCTGAAATACCATAACATTCTGGTAGTCAGACTTTCCCTCGAGCAACACTTTCTCCACCTTCAAAGAGTGTGCTTCTCCTGCGTATAAGCAAATGATTGTCAGATGCGTGTGTGTATGCGCGTGCATCGTGAGGGAGAGAGACTTACCTCCTAGGTATGCATTATTACAAACTCAGAACTTTTGCAAGCAAATTGGCACATTGTAATACGACGTACCGCTGGTATGAGATCCTACACAAAGATGAAAAGTTTAAAATAGGTACAGGAACCCGCACACCCTCTTTGGATGTTAGTTTGAACATTAAAAGTCCTTAAAAAGAGACCACCATTTTCTTGTATGCATCATTTACACGCGACATATACCCTCTAACGACTTGAAACCCTTTTGAGTTAAGTGCGTCTCTTGCCAATTCTAAGCAATGATAAAAAGAAAGTTAGCATACATCTGAAACTATATTCAACCACACTATTGTAGCTGTCATACAATGACATGTCAAGTCAGAATTACTTTATTTTGAGTGCTCGGCTGCATACAAAAAAGTTCGTAAATGCATAAATGCAGGAGGATTGAAGCTTTTGGTCAATACCAAAACTATGTGCATTTTGTGTCACACCCCGCCTAGGCGGAAACATGAGGCGTAACATCATAGATATCATCACAACACAATGGTGTCTACTATAGAGAAAACGGTGTTTTTCCCCAAACTCCAACACCCCCCACACCCCATCACATTAAATTATATGTTATATATAATAACGTATTATGGTTGTTGACTTGTTGTTCGGGAACCCTGAACATTTGGGTTTATAGAGGTGGTTTTGGGGTTAGGGTAGGGAAGGTCAATTAGGGGGAATGATTATTTTTCTGGTTGGATGGTTTATAGGTAATAGGGGGGAAGGGGGATTTTTGTTATGTTTTAACGTGGGGAGGGTGTGGGTTCGGGGCGTAGGGGGGGGGGGGAGGTGTTTCGGTGGCTGTAGTATTGTGTTGTAGTAGGGAGTTGGGTATCTGTCATGAGTTTGGTGGGTTTAGTTTGGTTTTTTTTTGATATTTTTTTTTTTTTAATTATTCACTTCATTTTTTACATATTTTCGAACTTTCACTCATACCCGTTTACTTGTTTTTGGGCATCTGGGTGGGATAATATTATTTTAGTTTAACTATTTTGACTAATTGTGGATGGTAGACTGGGTTGGCTTGGGGTTTTGCCTGGGGTTGCAATGAAGGGTCCTGTGATGACAGGTTATTGTGACTGTTTGGGAGTGGGATGGGGGGCGAGGGGGGGGATGTTAGAGTTTATGGTTATTTAGTTTGGTGATTGGTGTGTGTGCGAGCCTATCATTTAGATTTTACTCTTTCGTTGATTCTTATTTGTATACTCTTATTTCTCACGTTCTTTCTAATTTACCTTCTTCAAATATGGAATTGAGAACACTTTGGTTGTTATTACGACCCATAAGAATATTTTTAGCTAATACATAATATTTTTTATTGTTGAGATTAATTTACTTTTTAGATCTTCTGACTTGTTTACAGTTTTGGTTTTGTTTAAAGTTTAGGTTTGGGGGAAAAAACGTTGCGGTGTTATATGGGGTTTAAAGTTTGGGGGACATTTATATTTGGCCATGTTTCCTTAGTGAGGTGACCCAGTTTTTTTGGGTGTTCAAATTTTTTACTTGGTTTATTGGACTCAATTGGGAAGTACACTTCTAGCCTGACCTCATTCTCGGATTAGAGGGTTTGTATCAATATAAAAATGCTTTTAAACATTATACTTTCTTCGGGTTTTTGTATAGTGGTCTATTGGGACTAGACGGGTGGTTCTTTTACATTACAGTTCTAACTAATACGGGTGGGGTTTCATTGGCTATAGCATACTTGTTGTTGATTTGTTTTTCACTGACAAAACAACATCCCACATAAAACAAATCTATTATGGGTAGCCTGGAGATCTCACCAATTATGTGTTTTTGAGAGAGAGCAGAGAATGAGATTCTTGCAGAATAGATTCTAACTAATTAGGAGTTGCTTTGGTGGGTGGTGTGGGTATAGAAAGTGTGTCTACGTTGGTTGGCGGGGGAGTGTGTGTTTTTGTGTGGGTTGTAAGGGTTGGGTTGTCGTGGATGATTGCGGAGGTTGGTGGATTATTTGGCTAAGAACGAATTTTTGGCAGCATAACATATGGGGGCTAGGTGGTTAGGAGGCGGGTGATGGGTGTAGGGGTGTGGGGGTGGTTTTTACAGTTGGGGTGATTGTTGTGTGTAGGTGCGGGATGGTTTTGATTGGATGTGGGGTGGGGTTAATGGATAAGTTACGCGGGATTTGTCTTGTGTTTGTTATCAATTTTTGTAGGTTTATGTGGTTTTTAATTCGGGCATATTGTTTTAAAAGGGGTGGGGTTCTTGGGGAGGCTGGAGGGTGCTTCATGGGGTTGTGGGGGGGGGGGAGCGGGAGGTGGTTGGAGGTTGCTGGGTAGGGTTTGGGTATTTCTGGGGGAGTGGGGGTGGCAGGGTGGGGTGTAATGGAGTTTTAATTGTAACTTATGTCGGGTTTCGATCTGCAATGATTGGGGATGGGGGACCATTGGGTGCTGATGGCAGGACTATGGAGTGGAGTTTGTGGGGGAGGGGTAGGGTAGTAGTGGTTCAGTGTTTGAGTTAGGTGACTGGGTGGGTGTGATGGGCTTATAGGTGTTCCGGGTGGTCCGGGTAGGGTGTAGGGAGTGAACGTATAGGCTTTGAGGATGGTGCGTGGCGGTAGTCCGTGTTTTCTTCACGCCGCGCGTTAGTCCGTGTACGGCGGAACGTGATTGGTACGTTAATCGTGTCAAGTGTGTGGTCTACTAGCGAATAGCCCTAGTTTTGGGCAGATGAGATATTTTGTGACACACTTCCACAAAATAAATATTTAACTTATATAATCGATTTAAATTAATTTTAAGTAATATAACATTGTATTTTTCCCACGATATATGCATATGAAATTTTATCGCATTTGTTAATAGCTTGTATGACTATTATTGGTAAAAAAGAGAGAGACTTAGAAATTAATAATACCAGCGCTCGCGTATTCTTTCTTATTCTCGTAGACCTTTTACCTGCGTTGTCATAGTTTTTCATTTTGTGTCTGCTTCTTATTTGGGGAAATGTGAATTACTGTTTCAATGCGAATTGAGATAATGCTTTTTTGGATGCATATTTTGGGAAACTTATATATGGGATATATAAATGTAGCTCATCTTTTTAATTGAGGTGTGGAGATAAGAGTGGAGTCGGTTTACATGTCAATACCAAGATATTGCATAAGTTTGGAGTCTTATTTAAATGCCGTGTGTAAACAGTCTGTTGCACAATAGATTTGAGTTTTATTATGTAAGACCTTTTTTCGTCCTAGTGATTTGGTTCTTTTATTTGATTAGCTCGTAAAGGAGTTGATGGTGTATCTCTCCGGGTGAGATGGGGGTTGATGACGTGGATGTCCAAACACCGCACGTCGAGGTATGATTGTGGGGGAGGGTTGCGAATTGTATGTGGTGTCTATATTGGCAAGGATAATTATTACATTGTGGTGAATTTATTGAGACGTTAGGTGATTTAAAAGAAAAGGGTAAAGTTGTGCTTGGTTCGGGATGTATTGTGTGTGGTGTGTTCTGTGTTTTTGGATATGTTAGAAAAGGACCTTTTACTATTTTATATATTTTCACAATATGACCTTACGAATTATTAAAAAAAGGATCTGTTGGGTTGTTTAAGTTTATGTCGTCTGCGGAAAAAAATCCTGAGCTTCTACTTCCGTTTGTTTGTCCACGTTGGTCCGGTTTGACGTGTCGTCGAGCGAACGGTCAGAAGACAGGGGTGCATCGTATTTTAATAAAAGGTCCCTAACGGTGTCGTGTTCCCCTTCCGTACACTATCATTGTAATTGTGCTAACTAGCACCAGGTCATACCTGATCCTTAACTGAATAGCAGTCCGAACTCTGAAACCATCTTCGTTGGCATCAACTTCTCCGGTGTGTTCATTTGTTTACGGCGGACGCAATTATCTCCTCGGACTAAGCTCCAGTGAGAAGAAAGATATAGTTTACCTCATCAATGGGCTCGTTGGTCAGAGATAATAAATATACATTTCATATCGATCTAAAAATATTATTTTTGGCAAATTTGTTTTACCGTTTAGGAGATTTAAAAAGGCTAATATTTCAAACAAAAATAGTCATTTTAACTTTTTTGTGACTCTTCCATTTCTTAACTAGAGTCTTTGGGTCCTTTTTCACAAATCGTCGCTTATAGTGAATGGGTGGTTAGTTGGTTATCAACTTAATCTCGGTTAGTTTCTACACTTGGAGTTTAGTCATTTTTTTTTATAGAGGTAAAAATATATTCTTTTGTCTCAAGGTTGTAATAAAATCAAAAAAAAAATAATATTATTGTTTAAGTCTTTTATATCTTGATACTAACTGATATCCAAAACGAATTCCATAGACTATAATTTTAAAATGTGTATAGTTTGGATTTCATGTTATGTATCATGTTACAAAATGACACAACGTGTTGTTTTGGTATAACTTTAATAACAAATGATGTATTTTACTTGATATAGATGACTAACTAGCCTCTTGTGGTGAGTTAGCGCGTCACTAACTGTTAAGGACGTTCTATGGAAAGTAATACTTACGGGGGCTTGTAAGTAATGGAAGTCGTTGAAGGAAGGGGTTGGTAGTATCTTATTTAGGGGGAAATGACCGAACTGTGTTGTCTAAATAATACTAGAGCCTGATAATACTGTTTCCCAACTTAAATGATAGTTAAAAAATAAATAAACTGACATATAGGGTATGTTTGGCAAAAATAGTTGTAAGCTGTATGTTGTAAAAGCTGTAAATGCAAAGCTGTTAACATGAGCTACAAGCTGTATCTTTTTTTTCAATAAAAGTGTTTGGTAAATTAGCATGTTACCTGTGATTATAAGATGTTAAAATGAATTTTTTTTAATAATACATATTATTTAAATATAGTTATAATATGTTTGGGAAGAGGTATATAATTAGTAAATTTGCTATAGTTTTTTAAACAAGATCTTAACAATTTTTTTAAAAGCTTCATTAATTAACTTTCATTAGTAGGGTGCTAATTGTTTTAAAATAAAGCTTGAAGTTGATTGCAACCAACAGAGCTTATTGTTTTTTAAATGAGAAATATTTTTTGTAACAAAAGCTTATAGCTCCAAAAATGCTTTATTTTTAAAAAACTGTTACCAACCGGCCCATAGTTTTGTTAGCAAGAAATGAACCGCGTTCTGTTGATCAATATTAAAATTAGAAATTTTCATGACAAAGGATCAAATTGGGATGTTGTTACTTTTTGTCTACTATACTTTCTGTGTGGAGGGAAGTTGGGAGGGTGTTTTAGGTTGGTTGGTGTGTTGTGGTGGGTAGGAGTAGTGTGACTGGGGAGTGGTTAAGTTGTGTGTGGGAGGATTTTACGATCGGTTTGAAGGTTTTGGCTGTGGGAGGGGGAAAGGGGTTAGTGTGTTTTCGATAGGTTTGGTGATCGTGGTTTGTATTGTAGAAGGGGGCTGGTGGGTGTTTGGTGTTTGTTTTTGTTTTGGGGTGATGGGTGGGGGGGGGTGTTGGTGGTGGGTAAGTGGTGGTGATGGGGTTTGGTGTGTGGGGTGGTTTTTGTGGGTGTGGATTGAGTGGGTGGTTGGGGGGGGGGGTTTGAAATAGGGTGGGTAGATAGGGGTGTGTGAGGGTTGGGATAATGGAAGGGTTGCAGTGAGTGGGGTGGGATGTGTCGCAGGGGTGGTTGTGCGGGGGGTGTGGGGTTGGGCGTTGGGGTATTGGGGTGCTAGTGTGGAGGTGGTTACTTTCGCGAGGCAATGAGGGTGTGTGTGTGTGATAAGATCATGTGTGGATCAAAGGAGAGATTGGCCTAAATTTTATATAATTAAGTATGTACAAAGCTGTGTTTATGACTCACTTCATTTTTACTGCGTTTGGGGTGGGAGGCGTGGGGAGGTTTTTCTTTGTTTTTATGTAGGGTTTTAATGCAAGTATAATAAGTTAGAAGAGAGAGAGGTTAGGTTGTGGTTTTGGTTTTTAGGGAAATATAAGGAACAGATAATAGAGAAGAAGACAAGAAAGTAGAAACATTGTGATAACAAAAAAGGATAACAAGGGGGAATGGTGGGGGGGGGGGACGGGGGGGTTTTTTTAAAGGGTTGATTATGGGGGCAGAGGATGGAGGGATATGTTGAGGGAGCGGGAGTGGGGGTCTGGGGGGGGGGAATGTTAAAGGGAAGAAGATAGGGGGAGTAAAGAAAAAATACCACATAGTTTAGTATCTCGATAGTTTAACTATAGACCTCCGTCGGAGTTAGGATTAGATTTATTGGGTTATAGTTGCGGTCGGCTTAGTTTTGAACATTTAAAAAAGCTCCTCCTCCCTCTTCGTTCTATTATACTCCAATTTCCACCGAGTATAGTATGTCGTGTGTACTAGATTAGAGTAGAGTTACGAGTTCTTTTTCACTCATGAGTTTCCTATGTCAAATAGCTTCCCCTTTTAGGCGCGGAGGGAAAACCGTAGTTTACAATCGTCGCTTTCTTTCTTTTCCGAAACTAAGCAATGTGATGTACTAATCCTAGTCTAGAACCAATCTAAGACTTCACTAAGTCTTCACTCACTTCACAAGATATCATATCCACCTTTGGGGAGTATTGACCACAACAAATCCAAATCACACCAATATTATACAATGTACTACACATTGGATCTACACGCGATCCAATTTATACAACAACACAAAAACAAATGTACATGATGTTTTTGTTGATCTTGAAAGAAGAAAAAGAAAAGACTGAGAGATTCACAGGTGATAACAATTTCGTTATGAGAAGAATACGCATTGTTCTTCTCTTGCACTCCCCCACCCCCCCCCCCCCCCCCCCCCCCTATTAGAAGGTGAAGACAGAAGAAGATAAGGAAGGAAGATAAGAATTAATCACTTGAAACAAAATCAGAAATGTTAGATTGTGTCAAGATATGTGTTTATGAAAGAAAGGAAGAGAGCGAAGAAGGTATAACATTAGATCTGATCTCGATATTTTTGGCAAGTGGAACTTAGAAAATTAAAGATAAGAGAAGTATGTTTTTGAAAATGGGGAGTGGCCCCCAGTATTTTATATGGCGAACAAAAAAATGACCGTTGTGGCGGCGGTTCCCCTTTATTTTTAAAGGGTGGCGCTCCGAGCCTTTATTTTAATTAATTATTAAGGGGTGCTGGGCCTACCACTAGACTCCGCTCCATTTTTTGTCTTTTTTTGTGGTGATGGTTCGTTATTGTTATGAAAACTACTTCCATATTTTAGGGCGATAAAATTTAAAATTTCAAATTTTATGTTTTTTAATAAATAACATTTCTTTTAATGAAATAAATACATTTGTTTTATATATTTTTATAATAACATTTTTGTGGAATGGAAGTATAAGATTTTTAAAATAATATTTTCTTGATCTCACTAGATCATTGTTTAATGATTTGTTTAATCCAACCTTAAGTGTGATTAATCTTTAGAAGTAGGAATTTTATGATTAGTTATTTATAAAATGTTTAATTTTATCGTAAAAGTTTTCACATTTGTTTTTATCAAAACATTGAGAGGTCAAAAAATATAAATAACGTTTTTGGACCATTATTGTCTTAACAATCTTCCCCTTTTTTTGATGATGACAAAATATAAACTCATTTAGTATAAAATTTGAAGGTTTATAAATTATTAATGAGTTTAATTCTACTTATTCCCCTTTTTGTCGAATCCAAAAAGGTTGATCGTCGAGTTGAGTAGAGAGAAAGAAATCGACGATTAAAGACTCCCCCTTGTTCGGGGCACCAAGGGATCGATCTTACAAAAATTAGTTTGCTACAACACAAGGTTAGATGTATAAGAGCAAACAAATATAGCATGACAAATATCTTAAAGATTCAATCCATACATTTTGAAGCATAAATAAAGTTCATTGCAATGCATAAATAAATCATATATAGTCACAAGGACAATATATGAGGATACAAGCATACATAATCGTAATTAAGACATAACATATTAAGTCATCTAATGAGAGTAGACTAGTAGATGATTCTTGACTCAAAAGGGGGTGTACTCAAAAGGTAGGAAACGTTTATTAAAGTAAATTAATCACAAGAGAGTGATTAATTGAAGAGTGAGAATGAAGAAGATGGTGAATCATTTTGGTGATAGATTTATGATTGGGGTATGAGACGAGTGATAAGGAATTGAATGAAATTAATTTCATTCCTTAATGAGTGCAAGTGGTTGGTAGTGTACCTACAACAATGATAAAAACTAGCATGACATCCTACTTGAGCATTAGTAGGAGGTTGAACCATTGGATAGGGTGGAGAGGATGGTGTGGATGTTTGAGAATCAATGAGTGAGGAGATGGTGTGGAGTTGATCGATGATTCGATCTCTTTGTGGGTAGTTCATGGGTGGTGAAATAGAGTGAGTGTTGTTTCTTGAAGGTGGTGGTGGTGGTGAGTCATTGTGACAAGTAGGTGATGATTTTGGTAAAGGTGTCTTTCGCTTCCAAACTTGACGAACCGACATTCTTGGTTTTCTAGATAGGTTAGGATGGTGATGATGGTTTGAGCAAGACATTAGTGTGAAGGAGGATGGTATGAGGAAGATAGTGATGATGAGAAAGATGAAAAGAGATGAGAGTTTAAATAATGAAAGGGATTGCAAAACATGGTGTTGGAGATGAAGATTAGAAAAGTTGTGTGTTTAAAGAAGGAAATTCCAGCAATGTCTAAGAGTAGGGTGGTTATAGATACATAAAAAGAGAAATTTTCAAAATGTTGTTTCCCCCCTGTTGGCGTTCCCTTATTGATTAGGGGGCCGCCTGGTGATTAAAGGGGCCGTTTTCTGGGATTTTTTTAGTTTTCCTCCTTGGAAGTATCACATCTATTAATGGCCAATAATTAAAAGAATCTAAGTAAACATTGCAATAATCATTTATCTTAAGCATGCAATCTTAATAAGATCAAGATAATTCACATATGAACATAAATTTTCAACAAGCATATCATTCATAGGATGACAATGATAATAAAAATAAGTTCTAACACACATAAGTCATCATTCGTTGTTTTAGTTCTAATGAGAGAAATATAATGTATTATAAGAGAAATAATAATATTAATAATAGTCATTTAAAGGTTGTGCCAATATCACTTCTGTTTTCCTCCAATAATGGTCTTGAGAGCTTGTCCAATTGACCTTAACCCATCTCGGTGTTCATCTCGTTGTTGGGTTTGGAAAGATATGGTTTTGGATAGAAGAGTGTTCAAGTCATGATCTTCATTAGTAGGGTTTTGATGGACTCCGGAAACAACATTTGATGAAGAAGAGATATGTTGAGTTGGAGATGAGGAATTGGATTGAGATGACTCATTGTCATTATCCTCAAAAATGACATCAATTTAGGGAGATGAGGAAGGTGGATTTTGAGTGGTGGAAGAGGAGCTAGCATTTGTCTCACGAGGTCGTTTCTTGCCTCGATCCGCTAGTAGCTTTCGCTCATAGTGAGGAGCGAGCGGATGCATGGCTCGATCATATGAGAGATAATGATCAAAAGCTAGCTCGGGTGTCACACCCCGTAAATTCCTGGTTAGCATTCTGACTCATTCCGGTCATTTATTTTGAATATTATACGTTACGTTTAAATCTGACAGTTCACCGGGAAGTTAAACTGCGTAAAACTGAAAAACGTCATCGGACGTGTTTCGACATCGATTATTAATTAATTTAGGCATTATATGAGTTATTTTAACTTTCCTGTATGTTTCGTGACTTTTAAACCCTCCCGATACTTATTTTAGGGTTTTATCCGTTAAATTGCGTTTTTCGCGTTTTTGACCAAACGGAGCCCCGGAAACTCGAAATATTTTCGTGTAAACTCAAGTTATCGATAATCTTATACTTTAAGCCCAAAAAATTCATTTATACCCCTCTCTATATATATTTGGATACTTTGGACCCTAAAATCCAAAATTTTGGCCTATATGTACTTTGGACCCTAAAATCCCAAAATTTTGATCTATATGTACTTTGGACCCTAAAATCCCAAAATTTTAACCTATATATACTTACACATTTACACAATTTGAGTTTTCAGTTCTTTCACAAGTCACCAACAATTTTCTTCCCCCTCTTTCTTTGCTCTAGCTCACGGCCAACACCCACCCACACACTCAATCCATATCTTTTGATTTCAAGCAAGATCCAAGTGTTCCAAGTTCATTTCTAGTTACA
>BQNB010099822.1:11319-23133 GCA_026074375.1 Tanacetum coccineum | reverse complement strand
TGTGAATGGTACATTATAGGAATAATGTACTTTATAATGATGATATTGACTTGACATATTGTGATGTTTGCTTGACATATATGAAGACATGATTGCCATAGATAAAGCGAAAACATTTCCCCGTATAATTGTGATAATAGTAAAATAGGTTGATGAAAATTCTTGAGTTGTTATATATCTGTGTCATAGTGGCCATCATTGCGTCATTTGGAGATAAAACAGCTGGTTGTGGTTGTGAGGTAGAGAGTGGTGGAAGAGATGTGGTTGGTGTTGCTTGAGCCATATAAGCCAATGGATCAATGATACTTGAAGACTTCTCTTGTTTCTTGAGAGTTTTTGTGGCATGAGGCTCATAGGCTTTCAGGTGGGTATAAATGTGAACATAGTTCGTTGTTGAAATGTCCATGTTCTGCTTCACATTAGTCACATATTTACCCCAGTAAGATGGAAGGTTGTTGACAAACTTGGTGTTCAGCTGATGAGTAGGAATTGCAAGCTGTGTAATCTTCATATCATTCACCAGCTTGTGGAAATGTACAAAATAGTCATGAATTGGTTCGTTTCCTATGGCACGAAATCGTTCGAACTCATCAAATAGATCTTCCTTCCTTTGCTGTAAAGTCCTGCCTGAACCTTGCATAAGCATCTCCACATTATCCCAAATCTCTTTAGCAGTGTTTGTCTGATTCAGGATGTTGAAAATATGACGTGGGAGACCTTGACTGAGAATGATTTCAGCCTGTGTATCAGCATTCTCACGGTTGGTTTCTTCAGGTGTAAACTCTGAATCAAGTTTCATTCTTGGCATGTTCACTCCTGTCTGACCTTCAGTTGGAGCATCAGTAACCATAGGGTGTGGTGAAGGTCCATTTTGAATGGAGTTCCAGATAAGTTTGCCAAGAGGTTTTCCTCGAATGTACCTATGAATACGAATTTTCCAAGAATCGTAGTCACTCTCAACCAACATAGGTGGACGAGTATCGGTACCTGCTGCATTTGTTTCTTCATTGGATCCCATTTTAATTTAAGTATGAATGAACGGATCGCAAGTGATTGTTGATTTGTTTGATTTGTGTTTATGTTTTTGTTGTTGTTTGATTATTTAGTTCGGTTTACTCAAAGAATAACTAGTTCGGTTGTTGATGATTCTTGCTAGATCGGTTGCAAAAGACTTTGCTCGTTCGGTCCTCAAAGGTTTTTGCTAGTTCGGTCCTTGAAGTATAAACTGGTTCGGTCCAAACTTGAAAGTCCACTAGTTCGGTTCACCAAGGGATTTGCTTGTTCGGTTGTCTTGTTCGATCCTCTTGTTCGGTTGTCTTGTTCGATCCTCTTGTTCGGTTGAGAAAGAAATGTTGTGCTCGTTCGGTTCAAGAAGAATCCACTCGTTCGGTTGATCAAAGTAAACACTCGTTCGGTTCCCAGTGGTTCTCACTCGATCGGTCCTTGAGATATCGAGCTCGTTCGGTCCACACTAGATTTAACTAGTTCGGTCTTCAAGGTATTTCACTGGTTCGGTTCAAACTCTTTCTCCTCGTTCGGTCCTCAAATGAATTTTGCTAGTTCGGCTCTCTAAGAATAAACTCGTCCGGTCCTTGAGGAGTTGAGCTCGTTCGATCCCCACAAGATAATGCTAGATCGGTTCCCACTAGAGAATGACTAGTTCGGTGGCTAATGCTTGAGCTCGTTCGGTTGTTTCTCTTTGAAGCTTGTTCGGCTTACCCAAGAAAATTCACCCGATCGATTGTCAAATCCTGTTGCTCGTTCGGTTGACACAAAACACGAATCCAAAGACCTTTTTCTTGCTAGAAAACACCACGAACAACCTGTAAATCTCCAAGAAATCGCTACAAAAGATATGATTAGCTCGAACAAGTAATGATTACACGATCCAAGACCACGAATTCGATCAAGACGCTTGTTTTTCCCTTCTTTTTTTTAATATTCGAACCTCAAACAAGAAGAAAAAAATCGACTCTCTTTTCTTTTTGTTTAATTAAATCGAATCAAAAGAGAAAAAAAATCACTAGATGTTTGATTACTTACGAGATGGTTTTGATGATATCAATTTAAACACAAACCATCTATGAATCAAAAATCAAAACAAACAATTGATCAAATAAAAATCGAAACCTCCTCTTTTTGTTTCGAAATCAAGAAAAAATAACAATAAAAAATAAACCAAATCAATTCATCAATCTTGTAGGCTCTTGATACCAATTGTTGGTTCCATGATCATTCATATAAACCTTAACAATGATGTGTAGAATCAAGATGCAGGAAAATAAAGACTTTATTGATGATTGAAAGAAAAACCTTTTTGGTGGCTAGAAACCCTAATAATATTGACTAACTATAATGTCTAACCTAATAATGATAAAAACACAGAGTATTTATACTCTAAAGGGGATCAGCCTTTGTGGGCTTTATCTGGGCTTTTTGTATCTTGGCCCGTTTACATCATTAAAACATTAATTAATTAACTAACTAATGAGCTATGAAACGCTAGTTTTCTTCAAGACCGAGCTTCTCTTGTTAGACTGTGAAACTATGTTTCTAACAACAAGTTAACTGTAATTCAAAAATATATAATTGATGGGTCACGACAATATAAAACAAATCAATTTTTAATACAAATAACTTATGATATAGGTAGACACGAACCAATGGATGATTAGCCAAAGTAGTTAATCCTGGGTTCACAGCATTATGATTACCCTTTGACCTATCATTACAAGGTATAAAGTTGTCATTCAAAAATCTCTCTAATTTTGCAATCCTTGCATCATCAACCTTGACCAAAGTAACTTCCTTTCTAAGAGCACGAAGTTCATGAAGAACATCAGCTAACGAGGGTTGTTTATCTTGTTGATCTTGTTTATCTTGTTGATATTATTTATGTTGTTTATCTTGTTTATCTTGATTACACTCATGATTTTTATCACCACCAACTGAATCCACAAAACCATCTCTCCCTTCCAAAAAAAGCACATCATTGTTTCCATTGCCTGAGACATCATTGTCATTCAAATCAAAAGAATTGTTTGATACGTCACCACCAATATCATCTTCGGAAACATTCATGTCTAAGTCAACCAAACCATTGATATATTCAATACTTGCTTTAAACCATTCGGTCTGCTGCTCTACAGGAGTTGCATAAAGTTCCAAGTTTGGATTCGAATCCTAACAAATTATAATCACTAATGAGTATATATACTTAAACTAAAACAAGGTAGTTTCTGGTTTTACCGGTCTAAGAAGACCATTATAATCATTTTTTCCAAACTTGGTAACATTTGACCATGCAAGAGCACGCGGTAACACGTTATCCTTCTTCGACCACCATTTTCTGCTGTTTGGATAACTCTCCAAAATCCATATCTAAAAAGATTCATTCAAGTATATTAGCTGCTATTTATCATAAACAAAAGATAATTATAAAAGAGAATTCAAAAAAAATTAAAATTACTAACCTTGAAAGCCAAAGGAAAACCATATAGATTATATGTGGGGTAGTAATCTGGATTTTGCTTCTTCTTATCCAAATGAAATGCCCTATGGTCAGCTACAACATTCACCGTCCTTTGATAAAATTTGACCCACATGTATTCCCCCCAAGGATACATGTTCCAACAATCAAAATCCTCCACCAATGACACTAAATGCCTAGGAATGCAATTCCTGTCCTCCTTACCCATAAACACTAACTCGGCAACAAGTAGGAGACAAACCCTTACCGCATCCATGTCGGACAAACCTATCCATGTTTCTATATGCCTAAGAACTCCCAAAAGTTCTAGCGACTTTAAATTCATCACACCTTTTTGGGTAATTTTTTCTGGAAATAAACGCTGGCAAAAAGGACTTAATTTGGAATATTTTTCTGACACTTTACCAAATCGAAAACCAGTCATTAAACAAAACTCTTTCCGGCCAAACTGTAAACAATGATCGCCAATATTGAATATAAGTGGGGGACATGCCGAAGTAATTTTAGAGACAGATACCTGGTGATGCAACACATAGTGCATCAAATGATTATCATTGTTGTGCGACAAAATATCCAAATATAGTTCTTCTAAATAACCTCTGTCGAGTAGGATTCTTTTTCAAAAGATCTTTAATTTCTTTAAGCAATTTAACACTAGACCTAACAATGATTTTTACATCATACAAGTCGTTACATCTAGCCATAGATGGACTGATAAACACGGTGGAGGTTTCGGTTAAGAAATATTGTAATTGGGTTTGTGGGTTTTAGTTAACATGAAGGTGTTCATCGTGTTGATCGATAAAGGTGTGTGTATTGTTCATCGTGTTCATCGATAAAGGTGTTCTTTAGTGTGTGTAGATGTGTGTATTTGGTGTTATGAAGCAGATGTGTGTATTTTGTGGTGGAAGCAGATGGGTGTATTTTGTTAAAAAAAAGTGTGTGTATTGGGATTGGAATATGAAGCAGATGTGTGTATTTTGTGCTGTAAGTAGATGGGTGTATTTTGTTAATAAATAAAAATTGTGTGTATTGGGATTGGAAGTAAAACAAAACTTTACAAAGTATAAAAAAGTCTTATAAAAGTGGTTGCCCTGTTGTATAAGTTGCCCATAAGTACAGTTGCACCATTTTAATAGAAAAGTATAGTGGTAAAATGACCAAATTGCCCGGTTGCCCATACATAAGTTGCCCAAAAACTAGTGGTTTCCCTAAAAACATTAAGGTACATATACCTTACACATACCTTACACATTTTGTCCTTTAATAATAAAAAATAGGACACTTGTCAAATTCTTTCATGGTTGCCCAGTAGCTTAGTTGCGCGGGTCTAGTTTTAAAAAAAGATGTTCCTAGACTTAGGATTGCATTTTGGGGTTGGATTTTAGGCTAGAAATGGAATTATCCCTTGAAAAAAAGGGTGCTATCTTTGTAGTCTGCTATTTTGTTATGCAAACGCAAAATCCAAACTACAAGTGAGTTCAAACCATTGTCTTTTTTCAAATTACGGAAAGATTTTGATTGTCTTTAAATTTTCAGGTTTGTGAGTTTTGTTCAGGAGTTCGTGTGGGAGTCATCTGTCTCTAGGTTAATGGGCAGTAGCTTATAAAAAGCACAACCGGATTTATTTCGGTCATGATGTCAGAAGATGATTTCACCGAAATAAGGAAATATGCATTACATGGGATTGTAAGGTTAATTTTAAATACGATGAAAGGCTATTTAGACATGTAATACTATTTATACATGTCTAATATATTACTTATTATATTTGTTTATATAAGTGGTCTTGAAGGGGGACCGTTTGGTGACAAATTATGTTTTGGTTATGAATAGAAAATGACGAGGGAGGAAGTGAACTATGAGCAATATGAAAGTATTCAGATGGCATATCGAGTGGCTCAGCGTCTGATATGCTTGAAATATTCCAGCCAAGATGAAGATTCCATCAGACAAGCTCTTCGACATCTTAAAGAGTGGTATGGCAATGGTACCATTTAGATTAGCGCGCATTATCATGCTCTTCCAGTGTTATCTGTATAATTCTGTTTACCTTAAAATTCTTTTGTTTTAGTTGAGTTAAATGGTTGCATAGATATAACATCATATATTCTCATCATACATCTGTTATGTCACTTAAATAGCTAAACATGCATCATATGTTTTAGTTATGTGTTTTTTATATATATGTTAATTTGAATTTTTGATTCTGAATTGAAGTATAAAAAAAGATAAAGGAGGATAGGCCGAGGGCTACGATTCAGGTGATTCCTCATGAGTTAGCTTTTATTTGTAGAATCTGTTAATGTGGTATTTAAAATTAAATCTTTCGATAATTGCAGGATGCCTATAATTACATCTTCGGTATAGAACAAGACCCAACTACACAGGTCATATACTATAGGAAATTTTTTGCGTTCTTTAGTTTATGTTGTTTATCTCAGTGCTTCTATAGCAATAGAAATCTAAGAATGTTTGTATTGTGTTGTTTTTTCAGAATTGGTCAATTTCACTTCCAAACTTCATTTAAGTTTGCTGATAAAAAGGTTTGTTTTACATCTCTTTTACTTTTTGACTGTGTTCTTTTTATCTATAGATGGGTTATACAGTAGACTTTTTGCACAAGAGTTGGAATAAAAATTGGTCCATTAGATTAACTTATAAATTATGCAAGATTAGTGATAAATTTGACAAATGGTTTAATGGCTACACTTCGTTTTTGGGCCGGTGTGCATTTTTCAGTTTTGTGAATTCACTTCATCCGCATCTTCGGAAATGGTTTGAAGAACGCCTCTAAAGACACCTACAATACTCAAATGCTTTCGTTGAGATAATAGCTAATTTGATTTTTTGTTTTTTTTGGCTTTCTAGAATGGATTTGGCTTGCGGGACATGGGTTAGACACAAGAGAGAGGGTCTTAAATCCGTTGATTTAGATTAAGTTTGTAAGGAGCTTCAAATGGCTTTAGGCACAACTAAGTGTTGGTTCTGTTTCTTCTAATCATAGTAATGGTGAACCAGAAAGGTATATTATATCTAACTTATGCGTATATTGCGTGGCAGATGGTTGCATTTTATGATCCGTTTTTCATTGTTTCGCTTGTTTATTGCAGATGGAACGCACAAAAATGACTGGGAATGCCCAAAATGTGGAAATGTCAATTTTATTTTCAGGTTAGTACCTAACATGATGAAATACAATACCCATAAACGAAGTTCTCAAGTCTGAAATGTCGTCTTTATATCAGATGTATTTTTTACAGATTCACGATTTTTCGCAATGTTTGATACAACGATGTCATAATTTATGTTTATGGCACTACTATGCAGGTGGCAAATCAGCCAAGAGCTTCAGTATGTACTTCATGTACATATATTTTTGATTAACTATGAGTCACATGCGAGTCTGAAAAAACAGGTACTAAGACATTTACTTATCGGTTAATCAAGTATAGAGTATTAAGACATTTACATATCGGTACTTTCAATCATAGTATGTAAATAGTTAAGTTTGGCATGAGTATTTTCTGCAGCGACGTAAAAACATGTGGGTAAGGGAAGAGGGTAAAGCAGGTGACTTTGGGTATATGCGATTCAGAAAATTAACTAGACACTTATATTACCTATTTTTCCATCGATCACTGGTGCATGCATATTGTACACTTATATTAGGTGGTTTGGCTAGCTTTATCGCGTTTAAGTATCTGAACTAGGATTAATCTTAGTAGCAGGCGCTTCAGCTGAACTAAAAGTGATTCATTTTGGTATTTAAGAAATGGGTATATTGAGCTTTTGATAGTGAAGTTAGGGAAAAAGAAGAGGATGGTCTTATTCTTCAAGTAAACTTTATGTTGTATATAGGTTCTTATAGCATTTTCCTGTAAATAACTTATATGTGTTTTTATTGATAAAAAATTAACTACATGAGGCATATGTAAATGAACATTTATTTCATGACACTTGCTTAATATGCATTTCTGGACAAATGGGAACCATTTTGTTGATCATATTCATGTGCCTTTTTTAGTTACCTATTTGTGCACTTACCACTTCTTTAACTATTTTGTTTGACCTTGATTATATAAGGTTCAGCAGTTCAAGCTAATTGCTGCTATGACGTTAGTCCATGCTCATAGTATAAACGCATTGTAAACAACACTTCCCTATAAAAAAATTGTTATGTGTTAAACCTGAAATGCCTTCCTACAGATTATTTGTACATGAATTACAGTGTAGTTATCTTTGCAGCTTTCATCTAAAGTATCATTCCAAACAGCAAATAGGAAATATGCAGGCACTTGAAGTTGCTTGCCATGAGTTTATGTTTGTTTTATTATCTAAAAGGAATTGAATTTCTTGCTTCTTTTTTTTCAGGTTCGGCTACTACCACTACCATCTCCATCAGTTAGAAGTTTCTTTTGTTTTCGTAAAACATTAAAGCTTTCAGTTGCTTCTGTTGCGCTTTACTTTTCGGAACATGATACTTTTAGGAAACTACTATTTTAAAGTAACGATAGCAAGGTTACGTTGTTTTTGAGCTCTCGAGGATATTTGTATAGTCAATCACCTATTTACTAAATTGTGCATGAAATATTTGTTTTTCTTTCCGTATGAGACAACAAACTAGCCCCCACCGTAACGCGCGGGCCTCTTTCGATCTCGTTATACTTCTATCTATAGAATACGGATCAACTTCAAATTTGGTGGCCCTAGAAAAAAGGGGGCCCTGTGCCATTGCACAGGTTGCACACCCTTTCAACCGGCCATGTGAATATATTACATACTTTGCGTTTACTTTTCGATTTATTTTATTTAACCAACCACCAAACTCTTACAACTTGAAACCTAAATCTTTTATCAACGTGTCGCATTGACGTAATCATCCATTAGAAAACCCCAATTCATCATCCTAAACTAGTGGGACTTATCTGTTAAGTAAAACCGCAACTTCTTGGTCGAGCCATTCCGGTTTCCGTTGTGCTATGCCTAATGTTTACATTTCTGCGAATTGTTCTACAATTTCGAGGTGAGTTCATAGCCCCATGTTTTACTTGTTTTATATTTACCTTATAACTTTTGAGGTGAGAACATGCTCGTTTTACAACTTGTTTACATAAATCATTTACAATCTCTTTTACATACTTGATTTCGTAACTTGGTTACACACTCGTTTACATACACATTGACAAAACTGTTTACATACTCATTGCAAACTCGGTTACATGATTGATATCACACTTTGTTTTACTTATGGAGGCAATTACTTAAAGCCTTTCTTTTGGAAAATTATTGTTGGTTACCTTTTACTATGGAACAAAACTTTACGTAACCTTTCTGATTACGTGTTTCTAAGATTACGAATAGACACTAATGCTTAAACTATCATGAACCGTTAATTTTATTTAAACCGACCGTCACTGGTTATGTGGACAGCGCGAATGTTGTAAATAGATCTATTGGGACTAATTATCCTTATCCGGGTAAGTAGCGCTTATAGAAATGGAAGGAGACTCGATACAAACATATACATATACCATGTGGTATTTTTCACATAGGTGATATTGGTCAGATACCTCTAGGGCAGTTAATTCTTGTTTGACATTTATAATATGCTTTTTTGAATGAGCTCTTTGTGTCATGGCTTAGCGCAACAAGTAAACTATTTTTTATGTGAAGTGGTATATGTTATACGTCACATGGATACTGTGAAACTTGTGGTCCTCACTGCTTTTGTTGAACGTTTCTGATTACTTAACTGCTTTTCATAATACTTTGATGTAAAGCATATTCATAAACGTTTTTGATTCTCGCAAATAGCTTTTACTTTTACTACCCTTTGAATTTCACCAACTGTATGTTGACGTTTTAAGATGTTTTTCAGGTGCTTAAGCTTTGGATTCTCTGATGTTCTATGTAATCTGCGTGACATATGATATCATTCTTTCAAGACTTTATTATGTCATGTCATACTCATTTCGCTTCATTTGAAAACCTTGTTAATTATACGCTTCCGCAACGTTTACAATTTCATTTCAAATATTATAGACTTATTATTTTTAATATAATGACAACGAGTTTATGATTTTAAAAATACGACGTCCATTAAGTGCTCGGGTTCCCTTGACTTGTGTGATGTATGTTTGACATTCACACACTCCCTTTCTCGACACAGTATTCGGTCCAGGCGGAGAGTTGTTGGCGGGTACATTTTAGTGATATGTGGGTTGGGGAAGTCTAGTCATTCGGGTTTTTTGGTTGGGGTGAATGTAACTTGTCATTATATATTGTGTCTCAAAAAACAGTTATATCCTTGTGGTGAATTGAAGATGGTCTCTTGAACAATCATCGCCTATTTTACACGGTCGTTGCCATATGGGTTCGCTACTAGGTATGGAGTAAAGACAGAAGAATAATGAGTAAAGAATTACTTAGAATGAGTGATGAGCTGGATGAGTAATTTTGGTTCTGAAAGATTTTGCTGTCCACAAGAGAAGAAAAGAAATACAATGGATTAGTGCTGAGAGCTTTGGAAAAGAGAATTGTTTTTGCTACGCTGTATGTAATTTATATTGCTAGATTCAATTTTAGAATAAGTGAAAGAGAAAGTGGGAAGTAGTTATTAAGTTGTTGAGTTTGATGGTTAGTTTCTGTTTCCCTACATTATTATTAGAAAGTCTTTGAATTATTAGGGAATTTGATGACTATAAATGTTATATAGGGGTGGATGGGCAGATTTATCAATGATGGGTGCTTTACTTATTTATTCTCTTTATAGACATAGACTAACACGATAAATGAAGGGTTTGGATTAGATGGTATTACAAAGTGTAATGACGGTTTGTCGATTGCTCTTTTAGGAAGGCGTTTAGACAGCATGTTAGTGTATAATTATCTTTTCTCTTATGGTAGGTTTCCTATAAGATCAAGGGATGTTTGGATGTTGGGATTTTCTTTGTTCCTAGTGGTTTTCGTTTTGATTGATGTTAGTTGTTCTGTTTATTCTTAGTTTTGTGAGGGATCGTTGCTGCACTGCGAGGGAGTTGGTTGAGAGTGTGCTATGTGTGGAAATGTAGTTAATTTCAATTTTTGGAAATCATTTGGGATAGGAATTTTAATACTTTTAGTGATGTTGCCTATTTAGGGGGTGTCAGTAGGGTCGGGTTGACACGGACCCGAACCAACGGAACTCGATAAGGCTGAATCGCGGTTCGAGTTAAAATTGGTGTTAAAAAATCTTGTCGGGTTGTTTTGACCTGAACCGATTAACCCGATAGTGGTATCGGGTCATAGTTAAGTGTTGAATTATTTTTCTTATCGATAGATCGAAATTGCTACTAGTGAAAACAGGTAGACATATTTGTTTATGCTTATTTATAACGTAGTGTATACAGTTTTATTGGGTCATCTAGAAAAGTGGTATAGAATGTAGAGTGGAGAGTTAGAATTATTTAAAAGGTTCTACTTGAGAGCAAGTAGAAGTCAAATAGGGAGATATTTGATAACATCAAATATTTAATACTTTTTCATATCAAATTCTCGCGTTTATTGCCTTGCTTTATATCACTTTTATATGAATTCGATATTTATTTCAATTATTTTGTGAATTCAGGTAATTTAAGGCAATAGAACGGAAAATGGCGAATAATGGCGAATTTAGTGCCAATACTAATTTATTTAGTAGAGGTACTAAAAATTATGGAGAGCTACTAAATTTCTACAGGATGTAGCTCAAATGCCAAAATGAATAATAGTACCACTACTATATTATTTAGTAGGGGTACTATATTTTTAATAATTAATGATGCCGAATTAGAAGCTTAGAAGATGTTACGGCGTAACGTCCCGCAGGAGTTACGCCGTAAAATCACAAGGACTAAAATTGTGCGAAAGATATACTAAGTTTCATTTTACACCCCAAAGTCCAGGGACTAAACTCATCAATAGATCAAAGTTTTATTATATTATAAATACAAGAATGAAATCTCATTCTTAGCATTCTCGTACAGTGGTTTTGAGCCGAAAAGTAAGAAAGGGAGAAAAAGGGTATTCGAGCAAGGTGTACGGCAAATCTTTCGGGGGTTTTCATGGCATTCGACTAGGGGATCAAGAGCATTAACTCGGCATAATTTGTAATAATACTTCAATTTATTATGGTCAATTTAATTCTATTATTATTTTGATTGAGCGGATCATGCGGTTTAATTTATTGATGTTATGTTATTTTTTGTGCTTTATTATTTGTTCTTGGCTTTTAATTATTTAATAATTATGTTATGATCTCGTTGTTTTATCGTTTTCTTTATTAATTTATATAGTGCACTTTG
>BQNB010099821.1:11697-24841 GCA_026074375.1 Tanacetum coccineum | reverse complement strand
TGATTTGGCTTTGTCTTTCACAGTCTTTTCCATTCCGAGTCCGGTTTTGTCGTTTTGGCTTTGTTTTTCGTCCTTTTCTGTGTTATCCGTTCCTGCACAATACAATTAGCAGAACAAGCATATATTTGGCATTTTAAGTCCGATTTTGGTTATTTTAGCTCGTTTTTAAAGGTAGAAGGTATGTGTAATTAAGCACATACCATGTTGATAGTCCGAGGTGATAATTTCGACGGCGAACCCAGAAGTATATTCAGAAGGGATGTCAAGTCTACCTAGCGCAAGTTACATCCAAGAAGACTGAGGATAAGTCCGAGGAGAAGTGACTTGAAGATGTGCCAATCGTATGGGAATTTCCAAAAGTCTTTCCAGAAGACTTGCCTGGACTGCCGCCTGCTCGACAAGTTGAATTTCAAATCGACTTAGTCCCTGGTGCTGCACCTGTAGCACAAGCCCCGTATCGATTAGCACCAGCCGAAATGCAAGAGTTATCCACTCAGTTGCAAGAACTTTCTGACAGAGGATTTATAAGACCTAGTTCCTCACCCTAGGGAGCACCAGTTTTGTTTGTCAAGAAGAAAGATGGTTCTTTTTGGATGTGTACTCGACTACCATGAAATCTTATAATAACTTACTTCGACAGAACCGAACCTCTTCTTGAAGATCGACGAACTTGTTCGATCAACTCCATAAGGGTCACACGAGTCTAGACTCTAAGATCGAAACCTTAGATTACTGGTTATCAACCAACTCTAAAGTTCATGAGGAAGACATTCCTAAGACTGCATTTAGGACTCGCTACGGTTACTACGAGTTCCAAGTAATGCCTTTTGGCTTGACTAACGCACCAGTAGTATTCATGGACTTGATGAATCGGGTTTGCAAACCATACCTAGATAGATTCGTGATTGTATTTATTGATGATATTTTGATCTACTCCATGAGCAGAAAGGAGCATGAAGGACACCTTAAGTTGATTTTGAAGTTATTGAAGGAGGAGGAGTTGTACGTTAAATTTTTAAAGTGGTACAATTTTGCTGTCAAAGGTATAATTTCTCGGTCATGTGATTGATAATGAAGGCATTCACGTTGATCCCGCTAAGATTGAGTCTATCAAGGATTGGGCGTCACCTAAAACACCAACCGAGATTTGTCAATTTTTAGGTTTGGCCGGTTATTACCGACGATTTATCGAAGGTTTCTCAAAAATTGCTAGGCCTATGATGAAGTTGACTCAGAAAAGCGTAAAGTTTGATTGGGGAGAAAAGACAGAGGCCTGCTCGTTTATAAGCTTTTTAAACAAAAATGTGTATGTGCGCCGATTTTGCTTTACCTGAGGAAAAAAAAAAAAAGTGTGAAACTCGTGGTATACTGCGATACTTCGGCAAATGGGTTAGGCGCGGTTTTTATGCAAACAGAGAAGGTCATTGCCTATGCATCACCAACTAAGGATCCACGAGAAAGAACTATACCACGCAACGACCTAGAGCTTGGAACTAGGAGCAGTAGTGTTTGCCCTGAAGATGTGGAGACACTATCTGTACGACACCAAGTGCGTTGTGTTCACTGATCACAAGAGTTTGCAACACATTCTGGATTAGAAGGAGCTGAACATGAGGCAACGACGTTGGTTAGAGTTGTTGAGAGACTACGACTATGAGATTCGATATCACCCAAGGAAGTCGAACATGGTGGCTGATGCCCTGAGCCGAAAGGAGAGAAACAAGCCGCTACGAATTCGAGACTTAGTTATGACTATAGGGTTAAACCTTACTAAACAAATTTTGAGTGCCCAATCGGAAGCCAGGAAGGAAGAGAACTTCACCAACAAAGATCTACATGGCATGATTAACAAGTTAGAACCTCGTGCTGACGGAACGCTATGTTTGAATAACCGGAATTGGATTCCGTGTTTCAGAGGGTTGAGGGCCTTGATTATGCATGTGTCGCATAAGTCAAAGTATTCCATCCATCCTGGATCGGACAAGATGTACCAGGACCTTAGGAGGCTGTATTGGTGGCCCAACATGAAAGCAAAAATTACCACTTATGTCAGCAAGTGTTTAACATGTGCCAAGGTTAAGATAGAATATCACAAACCATCTGGTTTGTTGGTTCAACCAGAGATCCCACAATGGAAATGGGAGAATATAACAATGGACTGTGTGACTAAGTTGCCAAAGACAGCAGCCGGTCAAGACATGATTTGGGTAATCGTTGATCGTCTCACTAAGTCTGCTCATTTCTTACCTATGCGAGAAGATGACACATTAGAGAAATTAACGAGAGAGTACTGAAGGAAGTAGTCTCAAAGCATGGAGTGCCAGTTTTGATCATCTCTGATCGTGATGGGAAATTTACATCACATTTTTAGAAGTCCCTTAATAAAGCATTAGGTACTCGATTGGATATGAGTACAACTTACCATCCAGAGACTGATGGTCAAAGTGAAAGGACCATTTAAACATTGGAAGACATGTTACGTACCTGTGTACTCGACTTTGGAAAAGGTTGGGATAGACACTTACCGTTGGTAGAATTTTTGTACAATAACAGTTACCATACTAGCATTAAGGCTGCTCCGTTTGAGGCATTGTATGGGCACAAGTGTCCTTAGTGTTTGATACACCTATCAGTTGGTATGAAGTTGGTGAAAGTCAGCTCACTGAGCCAGAGATCAACCATTATACCACGAGAAGATTGTTCAAATCAAGAGCCATATCCAAGCCGCCCATGATCGTTAGAAGAGCTATGCCGATGTAAGACAAAAACCCCTTGAGTTTCAAGTGGGAGATAAGGTTATGCTGAAAGTGTCGCCATGGAAAGGGGTGATACATTTTGGCAAACATGGAAAGATGAACCCTCGTTATATTGGACCTTTTAAGATCATAGCTAAAGTAGGAACTGTTGCATATCGACTTGAACTCCCAGAGTAGTTGAGCAGAGTTCATAGTATGTTTCACGTCTCGAATTTAAAGAAATGCATGTCCGACGAAACTCTTGCTATACCGCTGGATGAAATCCAAGTTGACGACAAACTTCACTTCATTGAAGAACCTATCGAGATCATGGACCATGAGGTCAAGCGTCTTAAGCAGAGTCGTATCTCGATTGTCAAGGTACGCTAGAACTCTAGGAGAGGTCCTAAATTTATATGGGAACGTAAAGACCAAATACAGCAAAAGTACCCGCACCTTTTTGCTAATCCTGAACCTTCGTCGAATGCTACGTCTTAAGATTTGAGGACAAAGCTCTTTTAACGGGGAAAGGATACAAACACCCCGCAAATTTTTAGATTAAAAAAAAAAAAAAAAAAAAAAAAAAAAAAAAAAAAAAAAAAAAAAAAATATTTAAAAGAAAAAAAAACAATATTTTAGCCGGTTTCATTGATATTTGAATTTTTTAATGTTTCTTTTAATTTTTACGGGTAACCGTGGGGGGGGGGGGTGGGTGGTGGTGGGGAAAAGATGTTCCGTTATTTACTGAGAATCATTGCCGAAAGCGATCCGTGCATCCAATCATCTTAGTCTTTCGTCAGTAGACGCGTTTTTTATGTTTTTTATTGATATTTAAAATTTCAGAAATTTACGTAAAGTCGTTATTCGTTTTTGTTGTTTACGTGATCCGAATATAACTAATAACATAAGTATATGCATGAAACCTTGAAATTAAATCAAATGAGAGCTTTATGATCCTAGAATGTTGGAGACCAAATTGCCCTCCCTTGACCTTGGTTGTAACCGAATACATACACACATATACACTTGGGATACCATTTTGAATATAGAAATCTCTAGACAAGTTTCCTACAAAAGAGCTAATGCTAGTCCTTTCCTTCACTCTCATTTGAAGATCAAATTGGTCCCCTTGGACCCTTGTCCCACCTTCGGCCACACACACACATGCACACATATTGTGTGATTTTGAATCCTAGCTTACAAGTTACACATCAAGCCTTTATATATCATTCATTCATTCATTTCTCATTTACTTCTCACACTAGAAAATAAACACACACAATCTCTTTTTCTTTTCTCTCTTGTTCGAACCACCAAACACACACAACTCTTACTTTTCAATCTTTGATCAAACCATTTGGAGATATATTGTTCGAGGTTGATTCTTATTACATCCGGGTAGTTTATAAACAACGTTTGGGTTGTTCTTAGTTTCTAATAATCTTCTTATCACATTTTCTTGTAAGCCATCTCTTCTTTTTCTTGAATGAGTTGTACTTTTGCATTCATATTTTTCATTTCGAAACATGAGTGGTACAAACTGTATCGTTGCGAAAATTATTATCTATTTTTCTATAAAACTACAAGTCTCCAAGTTTAATCTTTTTTATTTATAAATGGAAGACATAAAAAGTAGTTGTACTTTTGCGTTTAAAAGTTCATTGCGATCATTTTGATATATATTGTTATTACTACGGCTATATCATTTATTTGAGATTATTGTATGTAGTGAGTTTTAGAATAGTTTTGGCGAAGGGAATTAATTAGATGTTGGTTTTGGTGAAAACGTGAATTGAAGTCGATGAGGTTTAGGTTAGAATATAATTTGTTGCAATATATCGGTGTTGTCGAAAATTGATCGGTATAGTGTATGATCCCAATCTGAATATATCTACTAGGCTGTTAGGGTGTAAGCCTATCTGGATAATCTAAACAAACGACAACCGAAAACAATGACTATGAACAATATAAAAGTTATGCGGAAACAAACTTAACTTGCAAAGAAGAACAATGAATAAAAATAAAACTTTGAAATACTATTAATCTGCTAGGTTACAGATTACTAACTATATATATTGTGAAACTTGTATATGAAAACTTATATCTAACTAATGCCGTAGGGTTCCTTTTATACACCAAGGAAAACCCTAATGGGCTTACAAAACATGTGAAGAGATAATGCATATCTATTCCTATAATAACTCATGCATATCTCCTAACAGTACTAACTTACTACTAACAACACTAACTATACTGGTAGTACTAACAATGTACTGGCAGTACTAACTATTTATAACTAACAGTACTAACTACTTAGTCTATTTTCTTGAATCTATAGCATTCTTTCATCAGCAGCAACTAAAGTAGAAACTGGCTAGTAGTAACTTGTATAAGTAGCAGCACTAAGTTGTAGGAACTTCTTAAACCCAACAATCCTCCCCTTAACATGATATGCACTTGTTAACCTTCATGTTTCTTTAGTTTGAGCTTCTTGAACACTAGGAGGATGTATCCAAACACACTGCTATTCTTTAATCTGTTTTTCTTGAACTCTTTTGTTACTTAGTAAATTTGAAATTCTTTAGCTTCCAGTCTTTGGTCACCATCTCAGCATCTCAGCAACACAACTACACCAACTAAGTTGGCTTTGTAGTTTTTGGCAAACTACCAGCCATAAACGGATTTGATATTTCTTTACCAGTAGTCGTTTGCTCTGGAATAGCCAATGCTTCATTGCAATAACAAGGTGCATTGATAACCATATAGTTTTGAGTAAACTATCAACTAATAATGGATTTGAGATGTCTTTACAAGACCGTTCTTAGACTAGTCCAACTCTTACTGTACACATGGTAGTTGAGAACCATAAAGTTTTTAGCAAACATCACTATTAACGTGATTGAGAAGTCTTTACCAGAAGCCGTTTGCTCTGGACTAGTCAGTTCTTGATATCTGTTAGACATGGTAAACTGATGACCATTTGTTGTGTGGTGATAAAAGCAACACTTATAATCTTCTCACTCTCAGGCTTCCATACTTATCAATCTACTTTTAAATGAATCTAAGCAGAGTATAAGCATCTTCACTTGCAGTCCCAGCTACTAACCTCAAAGAAAGCATTATCTCAAGTGTTTCTTTTGTAAGTGGATACTTCCTCTCTGCAAGCATATGAATCTCAGTACCATCTTCTAGTATCAAGGTATGAACACCACAATTTTCATATAAATCCTAACTCTTAAGATTCCATCTTTCTTTGTTCTTCCAGAAGTTCATACATCTGCATTTGCATTAAACATTGTCCTTAAATCTCCCCAAAGAACTAGATCAACACCTTCTGGAGTAGTTGTTTTAAATCTCTTCATCACTAGATTATATAACTCCACAAGATCTATCTTATCAAACAATGTCACTATTTTAGAAAAGGTTTTAATCCACCTAGAACTTCCATTAGATCTAAAGATCCTGTAGTAGATATACTCTGCTCTATGTCTGTCAAAATCATAGAAATTATTGATTCCCAGTTTAAAATTGGAAACCTCTCTCTAGGATTCATAATCTATTATTCCTCTTCAATTGGAACTATCTTTAGATATGCCTTTAGTTGCTCTTTCCTTTTAAGATCAGCCAACAGTCTTTTTGTATTTTAGACTTCTTTATTGCTTTCATCTTAAGTCTTCTGCCTAGTTTTTTCCTGATACTCTCTTCTTGCAAGTCTACTTGTAACTGTCTGGCAATTTTTGCATCTCTTGCAATCTGAGCAACATCAAAATCACTTCTAGTTATCTTCTTTGCAGGCTCGGGTTCTTTTAAGACACTTTTACCTTTGTCTTTAGGGTTAATTATTACAAGTGGCTTCAGGGTTAGGATTGATCTTGTAGGTCTTGAAGAATCTTCAATATCTTTAATTGACACTTATTTTTCTTTAGCTTTCTCTTCTTTCATCTTAATCAAAGTTTGAGCCATGGAAATATCTTCATTATCAAATATACTTGTTGTTGTAGGAGGAGTTCTAGGCTCAACAGCACTATCTTCTTGCCTATCAGCATCAACATCAGGCCTAGCAGTACTAAGTTTCGGCCTAGCAGTACTAACTATTTTAGGTACAGCAACACTAACTAGTTCTTTAGTACTTCCTCCTTTCTCACCACCGCCCTTGTTAAGCTCCTTAGTTTAATTACTTTGCCTCCCTTCTTTTACAACATCCTCTGTTTCCGTGTAATCCCTACCATCAACATCAAGATCATCAAAGGCATCCAAAGTTGGTTTAGGTTTGGCATTTTTCCTCTCCTGTTTGAATACAGACTCCTTCCTTCCCAACCTTTTCTTCATTGATAACCTTTTCACACTCTTTAACCATGCCCTATGGTGTGAGATTCTTGGCTTACACTTCCTTTTCAACTTCTTGATTTGATCCTTCAATTTAAGGATCTCTGCAGCCTGAGCGTCCTTGGAAGTTTCCAAAGCAAGAACCATATTAGACAAGTTAGTGCAAAGAACAAATAACTCTTCTAGGTTCAAGCCACCCTCAGCTATTTTAGATGTGTGATCACCTGAAAGAGGACTATTATAGGATGACTGAACCTGAGTCCCTTCACTCCTATTAGTGTCTTCTAAAGAGTCCCTAAAGTCTTGTGTAGTGTCATGGCTAGATGTTGAGTCAGTCACAGGGGGTTGGTCTCTTGTACTAGGGTGAGTAGGAGAAGGTGTGGGTTGGGGTTCAGTGGGATGTTCTGAACCTTCACCCTCAGGTGCTTGGTGTGGCACCAACATAGAATCAAAAAGTGGAGTGACTTTTCCTGAAAACTTTACACCTTTCCTGGACATGTTTGAGAAAACCTTTTGAGTGTGAGCTGGTGTAACATAAACATCATTAAAAGGTTCATCAAGCTCAATTTGATTATTCAAGAACACCATTAAAAATCTTGGATACATAAGAAATTTCTTTTAAAGTTATCCAAGTTCACTCACATACCCAACAAAAATAAGTTTTAGATAAGCTAAACTATTACTTTGTTGCCACACCATATAAACATCCTGAAGCAATATTTGTTGAACAACTCTTCTAGCATTGTAGAATTGAACATAAGGCAATGCAGGATGTTATGTACAATACTTCCATGAGGAGAAAATAGGGGCTTTTTGAAAAGTTAGTTTGTTAAGTTCACCCTCATACCCCATCAATGCAAGGTTTTGAAAAATAGCTTCATTTGTTAGGCAAGCAGTACCATCAGCATCATTAAGGAGAAGAGAACTTCTGATTGATGCTTCTGTTACGACTACTGTCTTGCTATCAATAGTAACATGAATTTGCTTCTCATCATTGACCTTTTGGGAACTTGCAGTGTTCTAAAACTGTTTAATATAAGAAATATAGATAGTGGGACTTACAGTGAGAGCATGTTGTATCAAACTTGATGTAAGAAAGTCTACTATCTCATTAAATTCTGAATTTCCTCCTGTTTACTCTAAACACGTGACCATATTGTGTTGATCGACGAACTCCAAATCAGCCATAGATGTGTTGAAAAGGGTGAGTAAGGTTTGGGAAATGTTCGATTGTAAGAATGTTAGGGTTTGGAAAAGTGAATTAAGATTTTATAAAGATGTGCTTTTAGGGTTTAAGATGACTGACTGAATAAACTTGAGTCTTTATCTTAAAGAAAGAGTATTATAGAAGAAAAGATCAAAAAAAATCCAAGTCATAGACCCCTATAGGCAAGTTGTTTGCTAAAATATCTCAATGGTTATAATTAATTAATGAAAATCTGTTATGCTCACCAACAGTAGTAACGGTAACAAGCAGCACAAAATTTAGCCTGGCAGCACCAACTTTTATGCCTGGCAGCACCAACTTTGCCTGGAAGTACTAACTTGTTAGTTTCCATGTAGTACCCTCAAATCGAATCCAAATTGCATCTTTGATCCAATCTAAGCATCAACACCATAGTGAAACACTTTTGAGCAGCACAAACAAAGCTGGGTAGTACTAAGTGTTGATCTGGTATGATTAACTAAACTGGGCAGTACTAAGTGTTGGCCTGGCAGTATTAACCAAACGGACAACACTAATAAACTCAGCACCATATGTAGCCCTCAATCTTCATTCCAATGAATAGAATGAATCCCAAATCATCATCTTATCTAAAATCTATTTGCTAACTAAGATCATTTCACAAACTATATAACAAGGTAACCTGCTAACTTGCCTCCCCTGAACTAATGCAGCTATAGATTGATCATTCCAATGTTAATAATCAAGAAATTGAACCTGCAATTCATAAAATCTTTGGTTAAAAGATCACTACATTGCATCAGTGTAGAATCTTTAGCACCTGGAATACGCTTCTCTCATAGTATCCTAATCGAAGTGTGTCTAATCTCAATATGCTTTGTTTTGGAGTGAACTACAAGGTCTTTGCAATGCATATAGTACTCTCATTATCAATGTAGATCTTTGTGTTCATAATATTAAACCCATAGTCTAACATTTGATTTTGAATCCACAATACTTGCCCACAATAGTTGGCAGCAGCAACATACTCTGCCTCTATAATAGAAGTAGCCATAATTGTCTACTTCTTGCACTGCCATGAAAATAAGTTATCTGCAAGAAATTGACAACCTCCTGTTGGGTGGATTTCCTGTCAAGATTTGCTCCAGCATAGTCACTATCTGAGTAGGCTTCTAGGTTAAATGATGACACTCTAGGATACCAAAGGCCCAGTTTGGGTTTTCCCTTAAGGTACCTAAAGATTCTCTTCACAGCATTAAGATGGGAGGTCTTTGGAGTTACCTGAAACCTAGAACAAGCACAGATTGCAAACATAATATTAGGACTAGAAGACGTCAAGTACATTAAAGAGCCAATCATGGATCTATAGAGATGTATATCTACATCAGCAGCTTCTTCATCCTTGGTCAAAGGCTTCTGGGTCTCAATAGGAGTACTGGCAGTCTTCACACAAGTAAAATCAAATTTCTTCAGGATCTCTACAACATACTTATCCTGACTTATAAAAATACCATCTTCTTTCTGTTTGACTTTAGAGCTCTCCCATAGAACTCATCTGAAATCTACTCTTCATCAATGCCTCATATCATCACATCCAAGACTATTTGTAGAACCAGAAAATAATAACAACCACAAAAACAAGTACTAAACATGAATATCCTCTTTTGTCCTTCTTGATAAAAAGAGTCTTGTCAATGGTTCCTCTTCTGTATCCACTCTTCAACAAGAAAGTAGATAAAGTAGCATACCAGGCTCTGGGAGCTTGGTGTAAACCATATAAAGCTTTCACAACTTTGTAGACCTTCTTAGGGAACTTAGGATCTACAAAACCTAGAGTTGAGACACATACACCTCCTCATCAATTTTGCCATACAAGAAGGCACTCTTTACATCCATTTGATAAACTATGAATCCCATATAAGAAGCAAAGGCCAAAAAGATCCTAATGGCTTCAATCCTAGCTACAGGAGCAAAAACCTCATCGTAGTCTATCCCTTTCTCTTGTCTATGTCCCTGGGTAACCAACCTTGCCTTATTTCTAACCACAACACCTCTTTCATCCTTCTTATTCCTGTAGACCCATTTAGTCCCAATTGCCTTCTTCCCATAAAAAAATCTATAAGAATCCATACCTTTTGAATCTTTAATTGCAACAGTTCTTCCTGCATAGCATCAACCCAACTTTCATCTTCAAGGGCGTTAGATATCTTCTTGGGTTCAATTTGAGATAGGAAACAAGCAAATAAACAATGCTGGAAATCCTTGTGATTATTTCTTCTCTGCTTTTGAATATAACTTACAAAAGCATGGGCTCTAGAACTTTTGTGTACTTTGCTCCATGTCCGTAACTGGCTTGACTTGGATTCACTAATAATTTGAGTATAGATGAATATAATTGTATCCTTGAAGTGGGAATAGGACTAACATTTACAGTGGATTCTAAATTAGTGAAGTCAGCCACTGCACCCTCATTATCATAAGATGTATTGGTAAAAATACCATTACTTGGATTGTCATAAATATCCTCAAGAGCAGGTATTTGAGAATTATATTGGTTAGCATAGTTGGTTAGATTAGGATTAGATGGTTCACCAAGTAACTAAAAAACATTGAGGTGATTAGCAGTATAAGAGTGTGTGCTACAGTAATTAACTGTGTTAGTACTGGTAGCTCTAGCAACTCCTGCTTGAAGAAGCAAATCCTTTGTACTTTGAGAAAACTCCTTTCTAAGAACTTCAGTTGCATCATTAGCCTCCTTTTCTTGTCTTTTTAGCCTTTCAAGCTCTTCCAAAAAGGCTTGATCCTCCTGAATCTACTGGCTCCATCATTTGTCTTTAAACCAGTTACCTGTAGTATGCTTTCACCTGTCATTCTTTGCTTTTTGGGCTTTTTACTGTTGAAGTATAAGAAGACAATATTGGCATACAAAGTAGACCTTATGCAGATTCAGCTTCCAATACAGAATTTCCTGCAACAATATATCTTATTACCTACACTAAGATTAGCTTCTTTTTGGACCTACCCACCACATTTTTTGTTAGCTTTATCTCGTGATCTACATGGGCCGATAATTCATTGGAATCAGTTAAAATAATAGATCAAACAGCCAAATAGGACCTTTTCTCAACATTAGTTTATTGTTCGTAAAAAGGTTATATTTGAGGTATTTTCATCAACCTCTTATTTAGTTTCTAAATTAATATACCCCCTAAAAGCCTTGCTATTTAGGGAATACCCAACTAAAAACCCTTCATCAGACTTCCCTTCAAACTTCCCCAGATGGTCAATGGTATTCAAGATGGTCACATGGCACCCAAAAGTCTTATATAGCTTATGATAGGAATTTTACCATTATAATTTCAAAGGTGTCTTGTTATTTAGCTCCTCAGTCTCTTTACTTTGCCTCCCCTCAGTCACAGCTTCCTCTGTGTCCATATAGTTCATACCATGGGCTAAATCAGCATCAAGATCATCAAAGGCATCCAAGGAAGGTCCTGTTCTTCCTCTTAGCAACTCCATTTTGTTATGGAGTTCTGGCATTACTGTATTCCCTCTTGATCCCTTTTGACCTACAAAATTCAATAATGTCCCTGTTCTTGAATTTTATACCATTATCACATCTAATAGTTTTAACCTTTTGATTTAATTGGTTCTCAATTTATCTTATAAAGTCCTTAAGGATTTCACCAGTTTCATCCTTAGTTCTTAAAAAGAACACCTAACTAAACCTGCTAAAATCATCAGTGATAACAAGGCAATAAGTCTTTTGGTTTATGCTCCTTACAGATGTGGGTCAAAATAAGTCCATATGTAAAAGCTGTAAGGGCTGACTAATAGAGCTCACTAATTTGGCCTTACAGAAGGCTTTGTGTTGCTTTCCTTTTTGACAAGCAACACAGGTGTGGTCATTTTGAAAAATCTTTGAAGGTAAACCTCTTACAAGGTTTCCCTTCACAAGTTTATTTAAGTTTTTAAAGTTAACATGACCCAACCTCCTATGCCATATGTTAGATTCATCAATGGTGGTCCTTTTGCTCAATCAAACAAGCTAAACATCCAGTAGGAACAATGTTCTCTAGGTTGAAACTGTACATATTGTTTTGTCTGAGGACTCCAAGTAATACTTGATTTTCATCAGGCAACTTAAAGTCAGGGGACAACAGAAGACATTCAGTGTCTGTGAAGGGAACCTTGTTCTTCTTGTCACACATCTGTGACACAGAAAAGTGATTAAAATGTTGTAGTTCTTTCACAAAGCACACATCCTCAAAATCTAACTTTCTAATTTTTATTTTTCCTTTACCAGATATATAACATTTACTACCTCTAAAAGCAACAGGGCCACCATTATAGTCTTGATATTCAACAAGGTAGGCTTTGTTTCCAGTCATGTGCCTGGAACATCCACTATCAACAATCCCTTTGTTCTATAAAGCTTTTTGTGGATCATCCTGCACATCAAATAAGAGAAATTAGTTTCTCTTAAGGACCCAAGTATAACAACCGTCAGTTTTCGGAACATATTTAAATAATAAATCATATTTATTATTACATGTTGTCGTTTATAGAATTTATTTTAAATTATTTGATTCGAAAACGAAAAAGGAAATAATTTAATTTATAGAATTTATCAAAAACGAACCACTAAATCACGTTTTCACGATTTGGACTCTAAAGCAATTTGATGTAAAACGACATTCATGACAACTTTTTAGTTTTGACCGAGACCCGAAAACAGTCAGAAGGTGACTGAAATGCCCTCGCAAGATTTAGAAACGAGAAAATAATTAAATTATATTTAATTAACAGTTTTATTAAATAAAAATATTTAATAAATTTAGTCATCATTTTATTCGAAAACGTTTGTTGATAACGCGAATATATGGGTTAGAAATTT
>BQNB010099820.1:0-24842 GCA_026074375.1 Tanacetum coccineum | reverse complement strand
TTGAATGTATGTGTTCGTTGTATGTGTTCGTTGCATGTGTTCGTTTGGGTTTCCCGTAGCTTTCCCGGAACACTATATTAACATCATTATTCTAGCATGTAAAAAGACAATTCTCTCTCTGAATGTATATAGTTTTAATGTATCAAGTTTATATTTAATTAAGGTTAAATTTGTAAAAAATATAAATCAACATAAAATAAACGCACTAAAAATGTAAAAAACAAAATTATAAAAATGTATCAAAATGGATGCTAAATTAAAGAGCATAAAATTTTTAAAAATATGGTGAAATTACATCATAATAAAATTAAATTGATAAAAATATATTTCAATTTGAAAATAAATGTGTTTTTTTAATCAAAATGTGACACATGTCACTTTATGATGTGATTCCTTAAAATGAGATGGATGGTCAAGATTGTACCTCCTTATCTTAATTTTTAATGGGTCCCACATTATAAATGCTTTATATAGTAGTATAGATATATATTAGAGTATAAGTAACAGCTTTTAAGTCCTAAATATGTTAGTCATACTCAAATTTCAGTGGTTTTTAGGCATACTCAAATTTTTCAACATACAAAAAGTGAGTTTGCATTTATTTATACAGTTGAATAGCAAGGGATACATATGATGAAGTATTACTCTAAGTGCCTATTGTCATCTTATAAGCTATAAAATTTTCATCCTCGATATGATTGGCGAGATTAGATTAATAAAATGATAGTTAAATTTCAGGGGCGACTGCCTGTCTTGCACACGTGTTGTGGTTTCACGATGACTATCAGAAAATTAAGGTAATTATGATTTGTCATATGCATGATCATTTGTTTTCATACTATGGGGTTGAGAACATGCATTGTTTTACATTTGGACGCAAATACTTGTTAACATATTACGAGTTGGCCTATTAGCTAAACCTGCTATTGCCCACTATCCATGAACTGTCAATTGCTAGTTAGCAGTGCGGCGAATGTTCATGATAGATTCTTTGGGATTTGACATGTTCCCTTGGCTCGGTAGCTCGTCGTGAGTAGCGTCTCTCGGTTATTGACTCAGTACTGAAAAACGAAGTAATATTATATGTCGGAAACAATTTGATGTTGCGAGGATTGAACATCTACCTTGGGACATTATATGTGACATTAATAATTGATCATACTATTGTTCGAGCTTCGGGGTCAGAGTTTAGTGCACTCGTTACTTTTAAGATATTGTTTGTGTTACATGTTTACATCGGAATCTTGTGGTCCTATTTGTATACATATTACTAAACCTGTGAATTAACGACTTTCCTTGTTGACGGTTTTAAGAGCGTGTTTTTCTAGGTCAATAAAGGTACGAGAAACTCAAGGATACATTGGTGGTCATCATTTTGACAGTCATTACTATAAAGGGATTATTGGATTTGCTCCCTACCCTTATCGGACTATTTGTCTATGTCTTAATATTTTACATTTCTATGGATGAACTTTTTAAGCTTCGGCTATGTGTAACAAACAAGGTTATTTAATCCAATGTTATCAATTTTACGACTATATAGAGATCGTTCTCATATCTCGTGCTTGTTGTTCTATGAAAGGAACACTCGCCCAACCCATATTCCGCTTTTTATCTGCGACCTTTTTGGGATGGTTGTTCCTCAAAAAACTCAAAATTACATATTTTTTGATTTTTGAATTTTTTTTTCTTTTTTTCTTTTTAACAAAGACCTCAAGCCAATACCTCTTCCAATTTAGTTAAAAATTTATTTTTTCTATTTTTATAACGGATAAATGGAAGACAACTTATAATCCAAATACATCAACTTCTTCACGGTAACTCTGCACAAATTGCTTTTCACGGTGAGCCGTACTTGTTAAGTGACACAAATGGCAAGTTTTTGAATCTTTGTTCGATTTTGGGATCTTTTTCAAGTTCACGGAACTTATTTATGTTAATACCACAAATTGAAGGTATTATATGTTGGTGTTATTTTATACAACTTTGAGAATTTTCTATATTTTTTTAAGAGGACAATTTTTTATGTTTTTGATTTTTTTTTATATTATATGATAACTACACTAAAAAGAAAAAGAAAATATTTTTACTTTTTATATTTTTTAATTTTTTTTTGATTTTTGAAATATTTAACAAAAATGAAACTTTCGGGACGAAAGGATCTTTATAAACCAATATCAACAAACGTAAACGATCGGAATCCTGTAACACAAGTCCCCGGGCTAAAGCTCGGCTAGCTAAAAATTTGATACACAATAAATTTATACGATATAAATATCACAAGGCTATTAAGGAAAAAATTCCCATTTAAGGAACATTTACACTCTAAGAAAGATACTATATATATATATAATATATAATACGTATATTAACTGGTAAAGTCATGATCACCGGGTCGTTTCCCAATGACTTGTGAATATTGAACCCCCGTTTTAGCTCAGTGTTTGATTTGAGAATGAGAAGGAGAAAAGATATTTTTGTGTTATCTATAACGACTAAATAAAAGCAACAATTAAAAGACAATTAAACCACTTAAACAAATTAACCGAGAGCAACTAAAAAGCGACAATAAGCAAAATACTCACTAAAATAACTTCCTAAAAATGTAAAACTTAATTTCTAAACCTAAAAATAGGACAACAAGAAAGAAACATTTTAAAGAAGAAATGAAAAATACATTTTTTTGTATCTGTTTTTGAAATTTTATGATTTTTAAAACTATTTTTAATCTAAGTAAATCCTGAAAATAGCAAATTAAAAGTCCTATAAAATTTAGTAAAAATGATTTTTAAACTTTCAGTAAAAATCTAAACATAACATAAAAAACTCAGAAAACTATTTTTAACTATTTTTAAAATTAAAATCCTATTTTTAAACTTAAAATAAAAGCTTCAAGGAAGGAAAATTAAAATCTAAAAGTGGGTTAAATTGATTTTCTTTATGTAAACTAAGCTATTTTTATAAACACTAAAAAAAACTATTTTTTTGTAATTTTCTAAAACTTTTTTCTAGTTTTTATGATTTTTAAGAATAAATCCTTCTGAAAAATCCTAGAAATGTAATTAAAATAAAAGGACAGAATCTAAAAAATTCAGGGGGGAGAGCTAAGTGCAAACAAAGATTAAAGGAAAAATAAAAAGAAGGTGTCAGCTTAACAAATAAGCTCAATAAGCCCGTAGTTAAGCTACGACTTATTAACTAAAAAGGAAATGAAAATGTGTACAAGTATTTAATGAGGGAGTGAAGTGGTATGGCATGAGCTATTGAAGATGATGGGGTTATTAAGGTGTGTGTTTGTGGGCAAGCGGGTCGTGGTGTTCGAGGCAGGGAAAAACCTTTTTGCTATTTTTTATCTATTTTCACGTTTTGCTAAAAACAAAAGTTTTAATACTATTAGGACTAATTTTAAGACTTTTATAAATGGAGCATAAGGCTCAAATCAAAAAACATGCTCAGAAAAGAGCTTATGCAAGTTCTTGCCTTCAGTTTAGAAGGCTTTTTGAGCTATGTTTAGTTATTGAATAAAAGCTTTGCACAAAGCTTCAATATAAGCTTCAAATTCAAAAATAAAAGAAGTTCTGGATGCTTTGATGAGCATAAGCTAGTTCTAAAAACCCTTTATAACAAATAATAATATGAGCTACCTTAAATTTAATGAAACAAAAGCTACAAATAGGGAAAATAATACTCTAAAAAAGTGAAGCTAGCTAACAAATGCAAAAATAAGCCAAGATTTAAGCTAAGCTTAGGGACACTCTAAACTCTCACCTCAATAAGCTATAATTCTAGACAGCAATCAGATTGCCCACACTTTAAAATTCTAAAATGAAAAGCTAAGTCTAATTATACTGGTTTTTGGCTTTTTGGAAATTTTCAAGAAAGCATACCTTGCTAAGCTAAAAACTAACAAATAAGATTTAAACTTAACCTTAATCTAACCTAGTAAGAGATATAAGCTAAAATAAGCCAAAAAAGAAAAATAATAAGTAAATAAGCACTTACTCAAAACTGTTTTACAAAGTCCCTAAGGGGAACTTTACGCTATTTTTAATTAAGCAAAGGGTATCCCCTTATCGATTACATAGCTTATAAAAACCTTTTTTAAGACCTGTTAAAAACTAACTTATAACACTTTATAAAGACATTTTGAAATTCCAAAAATTAGCCTAGAAAAAATAATAGAACAAAACAGGACAGTAAGGTTACGTATGTTTCTACTGTAGTGTTAAATGGCAAAGCCACAAAAATATCAAATTGTGCCCGGTTCTTTACGAGAAAACCTGCACTTCACACTATATTTGAGTATGTTTGAAACAAAGTTTGAACAAAACATTCAAGCTTAGGAGGCTTGGATCAAATTTTGAAACTAGTTAAAGAAAATGGATACCTACCCTAGTGCAAACTTATTCAAAAATTAAACTCTAACTTTTTAATTTTAAAAATAACTTCTAAAAATCACTCTCTAATTGATTTCAACTGATCGTTAAACTATCTAAGCAATGGACACTAGTTACTTTGACTTGTTAAGGTCAAAGTGTGTTAACCAAACACTTCTTTAGGTCTAATGACAGTTTTAAAAAAACTTGTTCAAAAAATGGTAATGCTAGCTTTAAAACCTTTGATACCAGTTAGTATTTTAGCTTTTAAAACATACTTAATAAATGATTTAACAAACTTGGATTAATGGGAATTCAAAAAGATCTATTATATGCTTACTATATTTTTAATTTTTTATGGTTTTTATAGACAAGTTATGAAATACTAAAGTCTAAAACACTTAAGCTAAAAACAGATAAACAAACACATTTAATAAGCTAGGAATAGTAGTAAATTAAGGCAGAGTAATAAGCAATATAGAGGAGGTATTTAACATAATCTTCACTAATTAAGCAATATTTAATCTAATAATTATAAGGACAAGGAAGTATAAATGAAAACTTCCTAAAGGATGCTCTTCAGCTTTAACTGATAGCTAGTGAGGCTCTTTAGAGCCTATCTACTAGCTCTGGGCCGTATTTACAAATATGTCTAGGTAATTATGTCCTGAGAGCCCTTCCCTTTTATGGCATCTCGGTTCATAAATTTCAAAGTCCAAAAAAGCTCAAAGGTAAATTATGATTAACAGATTTTAGATATTCATATATATGATTTAAAACAATTAAAGCTCAAAATCATGAAACTTATAACTCATGAGAGCTGCTGAGGCTTATAGTAAGAGTAGTTATGTTCATTTAAGGAGAAAAGTGAGAAACTTATAAAAGGATTATTCAAAATTAAACTAAGTTGTCATTACTGTAAAACTTGATTAATTACTTAAAGGGATGTTAGAGATTACAACAAACTTGAAAATGAAATTAATAAGTTGAAAAATTAAGCTAATATTTAAGCTACTAACTAACAAGTACTAGAACAAAACAAGTGGTTGCATGTTGTGTGTGATAGTGAGGCTATTTATAGCCTGTTGATGAAGATTCTAGGCCTTGCCTTGCTTCCCAATCCTTTCAATCATCACCATTCAATTTATTAATCATTGAAGAATGATTCTTTAGCTCGTGTTAGATCAAGTGTAGTCCAACGGATTAGCCAAAGCTTGTCATTCCATTTGATGTGATGCTTCTTTGTGCTAGTTTTGTGAGTGCTTGGGGGGCTTAACGAGCAAGAATCCCTCATTCTTGTGTGCTTTTCACATCCACGTGTGTTCCTTAGCTAAGTGGCTATTAGAAAGCTATAAAGATGACTAATTTTGACCTCGTTAGTCTTTATGTTATAGACTCATTGGATTGTTCTTCCTTGACCCTCTAATTTCGCATAAAGCCTATATTTTGACCCATAGGTAAAATCGGGGAAAGACGGTGAATAGAGCCATGGGATTCGCGCCCTTTTTAACTATAAAACGGGTAATTTGTTTCAAACTTTGGGAAATTGGCAAAATTGGTCCCTTTCTTTTGTTTTATAAAAGTGTAGAGGTATATTTATAGAAATAACTAACATTGAATATTGGCTAGGAATGGTCCTGGTGGTTTTATCAGAAAATGGGATTTGGGACTAAGGTTTTGGTGTTGTTGTGGGCTTCTTGTCCAGGTAAGGTTTTAAGGGTATTTCAGGCCGCATTGGCTTTAGGGGTGTTTCCTAATATGTAACTTTGTGATCTTGGATGTTGATTTGAATTATTTTAGGATTTTTGTTTTCGAGTGACTATAACTTTGTTGGACCCAGTTGACACGAATTTGACCTTTTTGACTTTTCCTGCTTTTGGCTTTGCATCTCTGGCTTCTTTTGTGCTCTTCCGTTCCTCGTGTTCGTGTTTGCCCGTTTTTGACGGTTCTTCTTAGATTTTGTTTATCATACTGTGCTACATCAGAACACCTTAAGAAAACATGAAGCATATCTTTGCCATTTTTAGTTTGTTTTGGGTCTCCTTTCAGGGTTCATTTTTGGTATTTATTATAAACAGATATGTGTATTTTACACCTATCAACTTGTTATAAACTTATCTAAAAACTTATATTGGTAGATTTATGCGTTTAGGGTTCTTTTAATACACCAAGGAAATCCTAATAGGCTTACCAAGGCGTATACTAATCAATGGATATTATTCATAATATTTCTCATGCATATTACTTATAGCTAACGTTAAGAGTACTAAACTATTATAACTACAAATATAACTAATAACTAACAGTACTAATAAACTTACAGTACTAACAATTTGTACTGGACAGCTAAGTATAATAACTTAGACTGTTTTCTCTAATCTTCAGCAGCAGCACAAACTTGAACCAGCAGCATTAAGTTGTATGTTGCGAATTAAACTCATTAGACTTAGTACTGTCAAGTCAAAGTGTTAGTATTGCTTAAGTCATAACTAGTTAGTACTGCTAGAAGAATGTTAGTACTACTAGGTATAATATTAGTATTGTTAGTACTAACTTAACACTAGACTGAATGGATTTTACTACTGAGAATGATCGAAGACTGCCTACGAAGATAAAGAGTGTGAAGAGATGTAAAGACGTGTTAACAGATATGTATTTGTTATCTTGTGTTTAGATTCTCTATATATTTAGAAGATATGAATATAAGCTTAATGTTTTAGATGATTCTTGTTATCTTGATAGGGCTCCTTGGTGGTTATTAAAAGTGGAGAGGTCCTAGGGTAAAAAAATTTAATGTACCAAAAACGAGTCATTGTCATTAGCTTCAAGGGTTTCCAAACCCCTAAACACTATCAAAGAGTGTTCGTATTTTATTTTAGACGCTTCTGGTTTTTGGTTAATTTTTGTATGTTAAACATTCATATTATACTGTTATTCTTTTTAGTGGTATTATAAACTAGATTCCACATAGGTTATATCATACTCTCTAAGTTTCATTATTAGATAACTTGGATGTATCCAAGGATACTATCATTAATTCAAGTAAGGAGTTAATAGAATCTTATTCAGTGGGATCAACAATTTAGTGGTATCAGAGGCTTGTTGTGGAAGTTTGAATAGAAGAAATCAACGCAAAGCATATAGATCAAATTCTTAGTGATAGTATGGAGGAATGGTATACTTTTATAAATCTGACTACAACAACTCTCTTATCCTCAACCTAGGGGGATTATGTTCTTGGTTACTATAAGGATAGGACAATACTTCTTTCATGATGTTACTCCTTTAGGAAGTATTAAAAATCGGTAACAAGTGCTGCAAGAGAATTGTTGGAGAAAATTGAGCCGGAATATGACCTTTACTACTGCAGAAGAAAAGCAAGACAAGAGGAATGAGATGAAAGCAAGAGGAACTCTGTTGATGGCACTCCCAAATAAAGATCAACTGAAGTTTCATTCATACAAAGATTCAAAACTACTATATGGAAGCCATACGAGAAGGGTATGGAGGAACAAGGAATCCAATGAAAATTTCAGAGAACTATAGCCTCAAGCAATAATATGAGAACTTTGCCAGGTCAAGTTAGAGACAATGATTCAAACTTTTTGATGGTTGCAAAAACTTATTCACCCCATGTTGGAGATTCAAGGCGAAGTTCTCTATTAACTAGAGGACATGAACCACCTAAATACTATGAGAAAGTCTTCCATCTGAATAGAAGACTCAAGCTTTGATCTTGGCGGAACAAAATGAAATTGAGACCATCAGTTGGCAGACTTATAAAACAACTTGAAGATATTATGAACCTGATACTCTCAGGATCATCAAGTCAAGTCCAAAATCTACAAAACTATGGCTTTTTGTGGTCTCCACCAGCTCAACGCACTAACAGCAATAGCAGCACAAATGAAGCAGATAACACTGCTTATGGAGTTAGTGCTGCTTATACTCAAAGTAATCCTACATATGGAGATAACCTTAGTGATGCTGTGATATGTGCTTTCCTAGCTAGTCAACCCAATTCTCCTCAACTTTCACAAGAGGATCTAGAACAAAATAATCCTGATAACCTAGAAGAAATGGATTTACAATGAGAGATGGCCATGCTGATAATTAGAGCTAGGAGATTCATCAAGAGGACAGGCAGGAAGCTGGATGTAAACGGTCAAAGAGTTGGAATTGATAGGTCTAAAGTGGAGTGCCACAATTGTCATAAATATGGTCACTTTACAAGAGAATGTAGAGCTCCTAGAAATCAGGAAAACTGAAGAAGAGAGAATGATAGAAGAACTATGACAGTGGAAACTCCCACTGAAAATGCCTTGGTTGCTCAAGATGGAATTGGAGGGTATGACTGGAGCTACTAAGCTGAGAAAGAGCATCCTACAAACTTTGCATTGATGGCACATACATCTTCAGGAAGTTCTTCCAATTCAGATTTTGAGGTAGATTCTTGTTCTAGATCATGTGTAAAAAGCTTATGCTACTCTCAAAGAACAATATGATAGTTTGTCTTCAGATTACAAAAAGTCTCATTGGTAATATAGAATCTTGATAAAGGCAGGGTATAGAATTAGTAGAAGCTAGACTAGATCAATTTATAAGAAAAAATTATGCTTGTAATTTGAAGAGAGCATTCATGTTTTAAATCTAGAAGTTTAAACACTAACGAGGATAATCTCTTTAGTTGAAACACAAAGACATTGGAAAAATCAGAAAAAGAGAGAGATAAGTTAAAACTAACATTAGAGAAGTTTTAAAATTCATATAAATCTTTAAATAATTTGCTGGAAAGTAAAGTTATTGACAAGTTTAAAACTAGACTAGGATATAATGCAGCTTCTTCTACTGCAGCTTCTCCTGCAGTAGAAAGCTTTGTGAATTCATCTGAGATATTAGAAAATCAGGAGAATAATAAGTCCAAATCTGATAAGGGATATCATGCAGTTCCCCTACCGTATACAGGGAACTTCATTCCCTTCAAACCTGATCTAACGTTTATGGATGAAATAGTTAAAAGTGAGAATATAGATGTTATTACTATTGTTACACCTAGTAATGTTAAGAAAGTTGAGTCAAATCATGAGTCTACTAATGTAAAAAATAATGGTGATGTAGTAGAACCTAAAACTATTAGGAAGAACAGTTTTAGACCTCCAATCATGAGGATTGGAATTCTAATGATGATAGTGAGGTAGAATTTATTCCTAATGTTGAGGATAAAACTGTTAAACCTAACATTGAAAAGTTAAAATTTGTTAAGTCTGTTAGGGAAACAGTAGAGAAAGTAGAAACATCTAAACAAAATAAACACTATCCTAGAGGGAACCAAAGAAACTGGAACAATCTTATGTCCCAAAGACCTAGGAAATGACATAAAATGATAAATAAAGCTTGTTTTTATTTGTAGTAGTTTTGAGCATCTTCATAATGCGTGTGATAAAAAGGTTATAAGACCAGTGTAGAACAACTCAAGTAGGGTGAATCACAAGAACTTTGCTAATAAAATGACTCACCCTCACCCTAATAGAAAATTTGTTCCACAAGCAGTATTAACCAAGTCTGGCAAAATTAATACTACTGGTGCAAGTGTTAATACTACTGTCAGACCAGTTAATATTGTTGGCTAAAAAACAACTGTAAAAATCAAATCCTAGACCACATATTTAAATGCTTACAAAAAGGATATTCACAATCGACAAAGCATTTAACAAGTAATCACCAAACAAAAACAGTATTTTTTCAAAAAAAAGGTTAATACTGTCAGGTAAAAGAGTACTACTGCAACGATAGAGCATATTAGAGGAAAACAATGGAAAAGGGGATAAGCTGTTAAGGCCTCAGCATGCTGGTTTGAAGCCCAAAAATAGATAGTGCATCAAATACTTTTCAAAAAAAAATTCATACAATGAGTGCCGAGGCAGATCAAGTCTAAAAAGGCTTGGAATCCCCCAAAGAGCAGATTCTCATATTCTATGTTGCGAGGGCAACCCTACAGCCAGAAGGATACAAGGAAAAAGGAGTAATTGACAGTGGTTGCTCTAGGCACATGACTGGAAACAAATGCTATCTTACTGAATATGAAGATTATGATGGTGGTTTTGTTTCCTTTGGAGGTGGTAAAGGTAGAATTTCTAGAAAAGGTAAAATCAAAACAAGAACATGAATTTTGTAATGTTTACTTTTTGTAAGAGCTGTAAAGTATAACTTGTTTAAGTCAGTGTCACAAATATTGTTACAAAAATACTAAACACTGAAAGTCCTTGGTCTTAACTTCATAACATTAAGCTACTTGATAAATCCAAGTCTTTCTGAGAGTTCCAAGAAAGGAAAACATTTACAGTGATGACCTACAGAGTTTTTGTTCCCACTAAGGTTAACTATGCCTCTCCTAAGGCCACAATTGATGAATCCAATTTATGGGATAAGAGGCGCTTGGTCACATAAAACTTTAAAAACATGAACAAACTGGTGATAGGAAAACTTGATAGAATGATTTGCCTATTAAAGAAATTTTTAAAATGGCGCCATTCTTTTGTTGCTTGTCAGAAAGTAAAGCAACACAAAGTCTCCTATAAGGCCCAACTTGTGAACATCAATCAGCAAACCCTTACCAATGCTTCATATGGACCTATTTTGTTCCTCTAAATGTTAAGTATTAATGAAAATGAAAAAATCTTATTGCCTAGTTGTCACTAATGACTTTAGTAAATTTTCTTGGGTATTCTTTCTGGCCAATAAGGATGAAACTAGTAGGATATTAAAGACCTTTATAACTGAAATAGAAAATCAACTAAACTACAAAGTAAAAGTTATCAGAAGTGACAATGGAACTGAGTTCAAAAATAGTGTAATGAATCAGTTTTGTGAAATGAATGCTATTAAAAGGGAATTAAGTATTGCTAGGACTCCTTAGCAGAATAGTGTTGCTGGGAGGAAGAATAAAACACTGATAGAGGCTGCAAGAACTATGTTAGTTGACTCTAAGTTGCCAACCACCTTTTGGGCTAAAGCAATTAATACTGCTTGCTATGTGCTAAATAAAGTCTTAGTTATTAAGCCTCATACCAAGACACCTTATGAACTTATTCATGGAAGAACCCCATTAATTGACTTCATGAAACCTTTTGGGTGTCCTGTTACCATCTTAAATACCAGGGATCATCTAGGCAAGTTTGATGGAAAAGCTGATGAGGGATTTTTTGTTGGGTACTCTGTAGTTAGCAAGGCCATAAGAGTATTTAACAAGAGGACCAGGATAGTTGAAGAGACCTTAAACATTAGATTTCTTAAAAATACACCTAATGTGATAGGAAATGGACCAGACTGGCTTTTTGATGTTGATTCTTTGACAATATCTATGAACTATGTGCCAGTTGTTGCAGGAAATCAAACTAATGGTATTGCAGGAACTAGAGATAACATTGTTACAGGTCATGCTGAGAAGAAGACAAAACCTAAACAAGAATACATCCTAATACCTATCTGCACAACTGATCCATTAATCTCTCAAGATCCTAAGGTCCGTGAAGAAGATGCTGAAGAGAAGCCTACTGAAATGGATGAAAATGGAGCTTTAGATAAAGATGGGAAGGATGATCAAGCCATAAGAAATGAGTTTGAAAGGCTACTTTAACAAGAAAAGTAGACTGTACATCCTAACAGCACTAATAGTATTAATACTGTTAGTACACCTGTTAGTGCTGCTGGACTATCTTTTACTAATGATGATCCATCATCACCAGTTAATGTTGCTGAAGCTTCTAATGCATTTGAGGAACATCTATCTGGAAGATTTTCTTCTTAAAAAAATACATTTACACTTCCACCTATTTCAAATGTGACTCCAATGGATGATACTAGAATTTTTGGTAATGCTTATGATGATGAAGATGTGGGTGCAGAGGCTCACCTAAACAACTTGGAAACAACCATGAATGTCAGTCCTATTCCCACAAACAGAATTGACAAGGATCATCCTAAAGACCAGATCATTAGAGACTTTAATTCAGCTATTCAAACAAGGAGAATGACCAAGATTTTTGATGAACATGCTATAGTATGTTACATTAATAAGCAGAGGAGAACAAATCACAAAGATTATCATAACTTCTTATTTTCCTATTTTCTCTCTCAAATGGAACCTAAGAAACTGATTCAAGCTCTGGAAGATCCAAGCTGGATAGAAGCAATGCAAGAGGAGCTTCTACAATTTCAACTTCAGAAGGTTTGGACACTGGTTAATCTACCTAATGGCAAAAGGGCCATTAGAATAAAATGGGTCTTTAGAAACAAAAAGGATGAGAGAGGCATTGTAGTAAGAAATAAGGCAAGATTGGTTGCACAAGGTTATACCCAAGAAGAAGGAATTGATTATGATGAGGTTTTTGCTCTTGTTGCTAGGATAGAAGCAATCAGTTTATTTTTAGCCTATGCATCATTTATGGGGTTTATTGTTTACCAGATGGATGTAAAGAGTGACTTGTTATATAGTACTATTAAAGAAGAGGTTTATGTGTGTCAACCTTCTGGTTTTGAAGATCCACAGTTCCCTGACAAAGTGTATAAGGTAGAAAAAGCTTTATATGGTCTACATCAAGCTCTTAGAGCCTGGTATGAGACCTTGTATACCTACTTAATTGAAAATGGATTTAGAAGAGGCACTATAGATAAGACTTTGTTCATCAAGAAGGACAAAGGTGATATCTTATTAGTACAAGTATATGTTAATGATATCATCTTTGGGTCCATAAAGAAGTCCCTATGTGATGAGTTTGAAGGTTTGATGCACAAGAGATTCCAGATGAGTTATATAAGGGAACTCACTTTCTTCTTAGGGTTACAAGTAAAACAAAAGAAGGATGGAATCTTCATTAGCCAAGACAAATATGTGGCTGATATATTGAAGAAATTTAATTTTGCCACTGTGAAGACAACAAGCACTCCCATGGAACCTAATAAGGCATTGGTCAAGGATGAAGAATCTGATAGTATAGATGTTCATTTATACAGATCAATGATTGGATCATTGATGTACTTAACAACTTCTAGACCAGACATAACTTTTGCTGTTTGTGCTTGTGCAAGGTCCAAGTTACTCCAAAGACTTCACATCTTCATATTGTGAAGAGGATCTTTAGATACTTGAAAAGTCAACCTAAATTAGGCCTTTGGTATCTTAGGGATTCATCATTTGACTTGGAAGCTTTTTCAGATAGTGATTATGCTGGAGCTAGCCTTGACAGGAAATCCACAATAGGAGGTTGTCAATTTCTTGGCAAGAGGTTGATTTCATGGCAATGTAAGATGCAGACTATAGTAGCTAACTCAACAACTGAAGCAGAGTATGTTGCTACTGCTAACTGCCGTGGACAGGTGTTATGGATCCAAAATCAGATGCTTGACTATGGATTCAATTTCAAGACACCAAGATTTTCATTGATAATGAAAGCACCATTTGTATTGTGAAGAATCTAGTGTTTCACTCTAAAACCAAGCACACAGAGATTAAGCACCATTTCATCAGAGATTGTTATGAGAAGAAGTTGATTCAGGTGATAAAGATTCACACAAAAAACAATGTTGCAGATCTTTTCACAAAGGCTTTTGATGTTAGCAGGTTTAACTTTGTAATTGCTAGCATTGGATTACTTAATCTCTGAAGTATTATTTGAGGGGAGGTTAATGTGTTTGGATAATAGTTCTTAACTTTTATTCATGGGTTATGCATAAATATGGATCCTCATGAATTCTCGCATGTCTATCTAGTCTTTTCTAGTGTGCTTGTGATGAATAGAGGCATGTTGTTGTATAATTATTGAAGACATAGTTAATACTGTTAGATATCTCTTAGTACTACAGGGCTTAGTTTATATTGTTGGATGAAACTTTGTATAAAAGTCGATGCTGCTAGGCTTAGTTAGTGCTGCTTACATGGGTTTAGTAATGAGATTGATGATCAGTATTGGGTTTCTACTGGTAACTATTTTGTTTATACTGTTACAAAAGTTAGTACTGCTGGGCAAAAGTTAGTACTGCTGAGCCAAATTTAGTACTGCTTGTTACCATTAATACTGTTCGAGTCATAACAGATTTTCATTAATTAATTTTAACCGTTGAGATATTTTTGCCAATAACTTCCCTTACAAGGGTCTATACTTGGATAATTCTTGATCTTTCTTTCTTTTATAAGTTTTACTTCAAGATAAAGATTCAACTTTATTCAGTCGGTCCAATCACCCCCTTAAGCTCTCTTTATAATATCTCAATTAACTTTGCCAAACCCTCATACTCTCATCAACGAACTTAAACCCAAAACCCTTCTCATAAACCAATCACTATATGGCGGATATGAAGTTTGTCGATCAACATAATATGGTTGCTTGTTTGGAAAAGATAGAGGAGAAAGTTGAGTTTTATCAGATAGTGGATTTCCTCTCTACATGTTCGATCAATTATGCTCTCACTGTAAGTCCCACTATCTATGCTTCTTACATTGAACAGTTTTGGAATACTGCCACTTCCAAAACAGTCAATTCAGTAAAGCAAATACATGCTATTGTTGATGGCAAGGCTGTGGTCATATCAGAATCATCAGTGAGAAGTGGCCTTCTCTTTAATGACGAGGATGGAATTGCTTGCCTAACAAATGATAAAAATTTTCAAAACCTTGCATTGATAGGATATGAACAGCTTTCTACAAAACTTACTTTTCAAAAAGGTTCATTCTCTCCTCAATGGAAATTTTTGATACATACCATCCTTCATTGAATAAGTTCAAAATCAACTGCTTGGAATGAATTTTTAACTAATTTGTCTTCAGCAATTATATGTTTAGCAAAGGGTCAAAATTTTAATATTTCTAAATTAATTTTTGATGGTATGTTGAGGAACTTGGATCCAAAGAGATTTTTAATGTATCCAAGGTTTTACAACTCTTTTTGAATAACCAGCTTAAAGATTTACCAGAACCTTTTAATGATACTTATGAGACACCTACACACAATAAAAAGATTTTCTCTAATATGGCAAGGAAAAGTAAAACATTTTCAAGAAAAGTTACTCCACTTTTTGACTCATGCTGGTGCAAAACCAAGCACTTGAGGGTAAAGGTTCAGCAATACCCCCTGAACCCCAACCCACACCCTCTACCTTACAACTAAATGTTTCAGAACCAGTTTCCCATGAACTTCAAACTGAAGCTCACATTGAGCAAATACTCCCATCTCCATCTACATATCAAAGAAAATAAAGAAAGACTCAAAAACATAGGAGAGCCAAAAAGGTCACTGAGTTACCTCAGACCAGTGTGCCTTTAGACCATGGATCAGATGAGGCTGTCCATAAGGAGGGGGGTGACTGTGTGGAAAGGGCTATCACTACTGCTGCTAGCTTAGTTGCAGCACAAGACAGTGATAACATCCTTAAGACCCAATCCACGACAGTGTCTAATGATCCTCTTTCTTAGGAAATTGGTTCAGGTGACAGACCCAAGCGCCAAGATACCACATTAGGGGGTGCAGATGCTCAGACTAGGCATGCAACTGCATCTAAAATGTCCCTTGACCCACCTCTCTTAGAAGTTAACACATCTGGACGTAGAGAGGACAGTATGGAATATCATGATGATTTGACAGATTTTATACCACCCACACCCCATGATTCACCTCTCTCAAGAGGTAACACACCTGGAAGTGATGAGGGTAGAATGGAACTAATTCAGGAATTAATGGAAACCTGTACCTCATTGACAAAAAGGGTTCTTGCCTTAGAGGAAGCAAAGACTGCTCAAGACAAAGTGATCACCAGATTGAAATTGAGGGTCAAGAGGCTAGAAAAGAAGAGAAAGGCAAGAACTCCACAACCTATGAAGAGAAGACTGTTTAAAGGCAGAGTTGAGTCTTCTGATGATGATTTAGATGAGGAGGATGCATCCAAACAGGGGAGGGAAAGTGACAATACAAAGTCAATGTTCCAAGATAGTAACTTTGATGTACTTGATGATGACATAGAAGATGTTGAAGGAGAGAAAGTTCATACTGCTACCACTAGAGTTAGTGCTGTTAGTGCACCAGTTACTACTGCTGGTGTAGCTATTAGTACTGCTAAACCTAGAACACCTCCAACAACTGCTGCAACTGCATTTATAGATGAAGATCTTACCATTGTTCATACTTTGAAAAAAGATGAAGGAAGAGAAAGCTAAGGAGAAAGGAGTTGCTATTAAAAATGTAGAAGATTCTCCTAGACCTATTAGATCAATAACTACACTGCAACCTCTTCCAACTATTGATCCAAAAGACAAAGGTAAAGGTGTACTGGTTGAAGAAGAACCTGAGAAACCAGAGAAAGTAAAAAGAAGGGATCAAGGGTTAGCTCAAATTAAAAGTGATGCAGAGTTAGCTCAAAGATTACATGAGGAAGAGTTAGCAGAGTTAGACAGAGCACAAAAAGAAAGACAAAAGCAAGAAGAGGCTACTAATGCTGCTTTACTTGAAGAGTTTGATGAAATTCAAGCCAGAATAAATGTTGATCATGAACTGGCTGTAAGACTGACACATGAAGAGCAAGAAAAGTACACAATTGAAGAAAGAGCCAGATTGTTAGCAAAATTCTTTAAAAGAAGAAAGAAACAATTGGCAGCAGAAAGAGCAGAGGCAATAAGGATCAAACCACCTACAAGAACTCAAGTCAAGAACAAGATGATTACTTACCTCAAACATATGGGTAAGTACACTCATCAACAACTAAAGAACAAGAACTTTAAAGAAGTTCAAAAGTTATATGAAAGAGAAAAGAAGTGGATTGATGACTTTAAGCCTATAGATGATGACAGTCAACAGCAAGCAGAAAGTACTAAAAAGAGACCAAGAGCAAATTTTGAAGAAGAAAGTTCCAAGAAACAGAAACTAGAAGAGGATAGTGATGCTGAAAAAGAGGAGCTTAGAGATAGTATGGATGTAGCTCCAATGGATGATGTTGCTATTGATGTTGAATCTCTGGCCACCAAATATCTAATTGTTGATTGGAAGACACATATTTTAAATGAAAATATGATGTATTATCAAATCATCAGAGCAGATAGAAGTTCCAAGAATTACAAGATATTCAGTGAAATGCTTAATGATTTTGACAGACAAGATGTGATGGATCTACATAGGTTAGTAAATGAAAGATATGAGACAACAAGTCCAGAAGGATATGACTTGTTACTTTGGGAAGATCTGAAGACATTATTTAAGCCTAATGAAGAAGATGAAATATGGAAGAATCAACAGAACTACAACTTGATAAGCTGGAGATTGTTTGACTCATGTGGAGTTCATATACTATTGATGAATACTAGAGTTGCTATTCACATGATGATTGAGAAGAAATATCCTCTAACTCAAGAAACGCTTTCAAGGATGCTAAATCGAATACTATAGGTTGATTATGAAAGTGAAATGGCATTTGAGCTTCTCAGATTTACAAGATCACAACTTCAGAAGTAGAAGAGTGTTTGGATACATCCTCCTAATGATCAAGATGCTGATACTGAAGAAACTTGATGATTAACAAGGTGAATATCAAGTTTAGGGGAGGATTGTTGGGAATTAAAGGCTTCTGAAGTTACTACTGTTAGTTTTGGAAGTTAATACTGCTGGTTCAAGATTGTGCTGCTGTTGAAGTTTAAAGAAAATAGTCTAAGTTATTAGTACTGCTAGCTATAATAGTTAGTGCTGCCAGTACATTGTTAGTACTGCCAGTATAGTTAGTACTGCTATTATGATATGCATGAGTTAAATTAGGAATAGATATGCATTATCATTATACGCGTTTTGTAAGCCCATTAGGGTTTCCTTGGTGTATAAAAGGAACCCTAAGGCATAGATCAACATATATCAGTCTTTCATAGTTTTTCATAGCTTCAAGGTTGTAAACCCTAACACTGTCAAAGAGTGTTCGTATTAATATATTGAAGCTTATTGTTTTGGTTATATTTCTGTGTGTTAAACATTCATTATTGTTATTCTTCTTAGTGGTATAAACTAGATTCTGCATAGTTTATATCATACACTCAAAGTTTCAATCTTAGTGCCTTTGGATTTATACAAGGATACTAAACCTTACATCAAGCTAAGGAGTTAAAGATCTGTTTATTAGGATCAATAGGAACATGTTTGTTAATACTGCTAGTTCAAGGTGTTTGGTGTCGTATCTATGAAGGAAAAGAGGTACAAATTTTCTGTCTTGGTTATCATGTCGAATCTGGTGATATTAGGGTTTTTCAGCAACCCTAATTCGATATAACAGGAAGTTTATTTAAAATTGGTTTTGATTGGTTCGTGACAACAAGATGGTTGCTGATTGGTTACATAATTCAAGCGTTCTTTGGAACTTATTCTATAAAAAGAATCATTAGCAGTTGGTGAGAATGATGAATTAGTGACAGTTTAGTGACAAAGATGTTAACAGGTACAATTGGCAACATGTAAATCCTTGGTGTGGCATGGTACAAAGGAAATCTGATTAAGGGGAAGTTTGTTTCATTTAGGGAGATCCATGATCTCAACTTCAGGGGAAGCTTTGATTAAAGGCTTTATGATGAAGTTCGTACAAGAACATGTTTGTTTTGTCATCATCAAATAGGAGAAGATTGTTGGGATTTATAGATTTGATGAGACAAAAGAAACAAGTAATGAAACAAAAGGATCAAAATTGTCATTAAAGAATTCTACAAGCTGGTGGAGAATTATGGAAGATTTGGTCAAAAGATATCAAATGATGAAGATTTTGGAAGATCTCCTTAAGAAGATAAAGATAACAAAAGATATTTCTTAATGTTTAAAAGGTTTACTTGTTTATATCTTTATGTTAATTTCCTTTCTAAGTCATGATCTCTCTATATAAAGAGATCATAGACATATAGTTTTAGCATCCAGAAAACATAGAACTCTCCCAATGAGAGTCTAGTAAACGTGTTTATGTGTGTACATGTTTATTTAGTAGTTAGATAGATAGTAGTTAATAGATAGTGTAGCCTCAAGGATCTCTTGATCCCTGTTACAGTAGGTAACCGTATTATCTTGATCAAATAATATTGAGGCTTGGTGTTTAATAGTAAAACCTTGTTTAATATCATTGTGTTCTTTGATTAATTCCGCTGTGCTAATTCGTATCAATGATATTTGTAAAATATATCCTAGATGGGCTATAACGATCTCCACACTATGATTGTCATATTCCTAGGTTGTGGAAATAACTCCTAAACGTCGTTAGCAATGAATTGATTTAATTCTTCTTGCATGGCGACTATCCAACTATCATCTGTTAAGGCTTCATTCACATTTCAGGTTCTACAGTTGATATAAAACAAAAGAAGTTACTTTGGTTTTAGGCTTGTGATCTAAGGGTTCTTTGGTTAAGATTTCCTATGACATTTTCTAATGGATGGTTCCTAGATTCCTTAATATTTACTATCTCGTCAATCTCTAAAGTTTCATCCTCAATGTCATTTTCTAGGTTTTTCTTTTCGGTAACCTTAATTGCTTCTTCTTCATCTAAGTCATCATCCACCAAGGGTGATGTCTTAGAGGGTGGAGGAGTTTCATCAAATGTTACGTTGAGTGATTATTCAACTTTCCTAGTATGTTTATTAAGGATGATCTATGCTTTACTATTTTGGGAGTATCCTAAAAAGACACCTTCGTATGACTTTGGGTCAAACTTTGTAAGGTAGTCTTTTGTGTTTAAAATGAAGCACTTGCTTCCAAACACTCTAAAGTAATCAAGAGTAGGTTTTTTACCTCTCAAGAGTTCGTAAGGTGTTTTTCCTAAGATGGCTCTAATTAGGATTCGGTATATGTTGAAGTATCTACTGCGTTACACCAAAACTTTTATGGTAATGATTTCTCATTCAACATAGTCCTACTCATTTCTTGAAGTGTCCTATTTTTCCTTTCAACCACGCCATTTGATTTAGTAGTGCGTGGAGCTGAGAAGTTATGTGTAATTCCAGGCATTACAAAACTCTTCAAATTGCACCTCATTATCAAATTCCCTACCGTGGTCGGTTCTTATTGACACTATTGTACATCCTAATTGGTTTTGAATTTTCTTACTAAATATTTTGAATTGATTAAAGTCTTTGGTTTTGTCCTTAAGGAATCTAGTCTAAGTATACCTAGAGTAGTCATCTACTATGACTAAGGTGTAACGGTTTCCTCTGTAACTCTGTACGGCGGATGGACCGAAGAGATCCATATGAAGAAGTTCTAAGCATCTAGTCGTTGTGACTATATTCTTAGCCTTGTGACTAGCGTGAGCTTGTTTTCCAATTTTGCAAGCATTATAGAAGTGTTGATCAAACTTAAGCTTAGGTAAGTTTCTAACTAATTCCTTAGATGCTAACGATTGAATGAGACACATATTTGCGTGACCTAATCTCCTATGCCACAACGTGGAGTTTTCATTAATCGTTGCTAGAAAAATTTAGTCTTTAGGCTTATTTCCTAATTTCATCACATTTAAGCCTTTCTTCCTAATACCTCTACCTATGACCTTGCCATCCTTAGTGATTTCACTATCTTGTTTAGAGAAAGTTACTCTACACTTATTATCACATATTTGTCCTATACTTAACAAGTTAAATCTTAAGTTATCTATATGTTCTACATTATCTATTTTGAGAGTCATTCAAAATCGTACATTTGCCAATGATGTTACCGCGAAGATTTCTACTCATCGGGTTCCAAGTCGACTTCAAGGCATATCTATTTATATTGGGCAATAACTCAAACATTTGGTCCCTAATATCTCATGGGTCCAAAGTTGTTAGTGCTAAACATCCCTTGCATTTGATGCAATTGGTTAGGATGTGGGAATGGAAGACACATTTCCCATGGCATGTAACTTTAACGTTGGAAATTGTTCCAAGTTACGGGAAAGCCACGAGTTGATTTTGTCGACCAACGTTCCTTTTTGGTTGCGGTGTCTTAGGACGAGGATAATTATTATTGACTCTTATAGGTGGTGGATTTTTTGATCTAAAATTAGGTTTTGAAAATCCAACTTCGGGTTTTGACAATGACTTATAAAATTGTTTAACTTTATTATTACTAGCAACGAGGACTTTGACATTGTTTACTATTATGTGTTTTGGTCTAGGACCCAAAATTGATTTTTGAAAAGACACACTTTTTTCAGATCCAGGTGTAGCTGCTGGCGGTCCCATAATTGTTTTAGGGGCCGCCTGTACAATATGAGGGCCGCCCATATTTATGGGACCTCCATCAGAGGACGCCTTTTTTTTTAGCCTTTATAAATTTTATTTTTTAGTTCCACTAGATGATGCTTCAAATGAACTAAACCCTAAACCCAATTTTTCACCAGAGGGTTTTTGATTACTTAGCATTTTATTTAGACAATGCATACTCTTTTCAAATTTATTTAATCTAATGGCTTCCTCTTTGAGTTTTTCATTCTCAATTTTAAGCATATGACATTTTACACATTCAAGATCAACTCCTTTGTTTTTCTTGAGTGTAGACACTTTTTCTTTTAGAATATTAAGTTCTTTTTCTAAACTATTTCTTGGCTTTTAATCTTTTGTTTTTAGTGATTATCTTTTTACTCATTTTGCATAGTTTATCATATTCATTTTCTAAAACTAAATCATCTATTGATAAGTTTTCATCACTAAAGTAAGAGGGATTCGGAACATACCTCACTTGATGTTTGAGCTACAAGACACGTTTCGTCTTTGACCTTCTCATCATCTTCTTCCTAGCTATCACTCCAAGAACCTCTGACAAAAGCTCTTTGGTTCTTGTCTTTCGGTGGTTTGGACATTCTCCAATAAGATGATTTGGGTCGCCGCATCTAAAGCATTTTCTATCGCCTTTACCGTTCTTGTCATCACGGCTTCTTTGGAACGTCTTTTTGTCGTTCTGAGGTTGTCTCACGAATCTACCTCTTCTCTTAAAGAACTTCTTGAAGTATCTAACCGCCATAGAGTATTCTTCATCTTCACTTTTGGAAGTCGAACACTCTTCATCACTAGATTCTTTCTTAGCCTTTAAAGCAAGAGATTTTCTTTCTCCCTTAGCTTTGACTATTTTAGAATCTTTCTTGTTGATCATCTCATGAACTTTGAGATTCCTGATGAGTTCATCAAGTGACAGTGATGTTAAGTCTTTTGACTCTTCAATCATCGTGACCTTTGCTCTCCATTTAGGATGTAGAGCCCTAAGAAACTTCTTAACATAATTCTTGCTAGAATAACCTTCATCAAGAGCTTTTAGACTAGTAATAATAGTATTAAATCTAGCAAAATCACTATATATAGTTTCATCTTCAGAAATGACAAATTGTTTATATTGTTGTATCAAAAGGTCGATCTTGTTATCTTTGACTTGGTTATTACCTTAATGGGTGATTAACAAAGTTTTCCAAATTTATTTTGCCGTATTACACATAAAAATTCTTTCATATTATTTTCTTGGCAAAGCATTGTAAATGACCATTTTATCTTTGTCACTTTGATTTTAAGGGATAACCTCATCTAATTTGGTTTTCGGATTTTGTTGAATAGGTTGAAAATCACCGTTAGTAATAACATGCCAAAGATCAAGATGTTTTGATTTAACATGTCTTGAATATATTTTTCTAATAAATAAAACTCTCACTTTCAAAAAGTGATGGTCTTTGCATGGATTTCCCTTCTAGATATTTGTCAAAATCTATAGATCGATCCAAGCTTTAAAATACAATATATTTTAAAAATCTTGAGTGACCTGGGCTCTGATACCAATTGTGGAAACTAGAAGGGGGGTTGAATAGTTTACAGGTTCGTTTTATGTTTTAAAAGTTTACTTTCAAAATACTTAGATTCGAGTTGTATGTTCAACCAATCAACAATATGAATCGACAAAGTAAATACCTAAACTAATACTAAATAACAATCACAACAATATAAAGAGATGAGAAAAGGAACAATCAAACTAAGACACCAAGATTTATATTGGTTCGGCTACGAAGCTCTTCTTCGCCCTACTCCACTCCTCGAGTATCCTACTCGAGATTTCACTATGTCAACAAGCTCCCTTCAGACGGAGAAAACTGTTTACACGTCGCTTACGTTATTTTTTGACACTAAGCTAAATGTCGAGTCCTAATCTTAGCTAGAACCAATCTACCACTTTACAAGCACTATACACTCAAAAGATCTACACTATCGGATATACACACAATCCGAATCACACAATTACACAAGATAATTGCAATAGAGATTTGATACTTAGAAGAAGAGAGGAAAGATCACTAAATAACAATTTGTTTCTTGGTGAATATGAATGTTCTTCTCTTGCACTTGATAAAGAGGAGAGATGAGACGAAGAGATGAGAAGAAGAGATTAGATCACTTGAAACAAGATCTAAGAATGTTAGTGATGACGAGATTTAGAAAGAGAAAAAATGTTTTTAGAGAGAGAAAGTTATCTAAAAAATTCGTGCAAAGAGGTATGTTTTTCTGTTGGGAATGGAGCAATATTTATAGGCAGGAAGACCCAACGGTCCCAGATATATCTAGGGGCCACCAGACCTATAAGGGGGCCGCCCAGTAGACTACGCTCTTATTTTTGTCTTTTTATGGGGAAGGTTGTATCTGTTATGGATCCATCTATTTTGGGGGGAAATTTTGAATTTCAAATTTAAGTTTTAAATAAAACTTTTCTTTCAATTAGAAAATATTTTGTATAATTATTTTTGTGAAATACTTTTGTAAAAATGTGATGGTTAAGAGAAAAATATTTTCTTGATCACTAATCATGCTTAATGATTTGTTTGTTCATACCTTAAGTGATTACTAATCTTAAAAATAGAATTTTACTATTAATAATTTGTAAACGTTTATTTTTATCGTAAACGTTTTTATATTTTGTTATTATCAAAACATTAAGAGGTCAAAAAATATAAATAACGTTTTTAGACATTATTTGTATTAACAAGATTTATGGCTGCCAAACTGAAAGTTACCTCAGCCAGTGAATGTCTATTTGTTGACTTTCTCTCTGAGATTGAATTGAAAAAGATTTTAGAGGCATTGAAACATCAAGGGTGGGTTGATTCAATGCAAGAGCAACTGAATCAGTTCTGTAGAAATAAAGTTGGACTCTTGTTGTTGCCCCAAAATGTAAAACCATCATTGACTCTAAATGAGTGTTCAAGAACAAGAGAGATGAACATGGAATTGTTATCAGGAACAAAGAAAGACTTATTGCTCAGGGATATATGCAAGAGGAAGGAATTGACTATGATGAAACTTTTTCTCTTGATGCAAAGATGGAAGCCATCAGGATATTCCTTGCCTATGCAACCTACATGAACTTTAAAGTTTTCCAAAGGGATGTCAAAAGTGCTTTCATGAATGGAAAACTTAAAGAAGAGGTTTATGTTTAGTAACCTCCTGGTTTTAAAAGTAGTGAG
>BQNB010099819.1:2579-24842 GCA_026074375.1 Tanacetum coccineum | reverse complement strand
AGGAATTCTTTAAAAGATGGAAGATTACAGAAGATTTCCTAGAAGATAATTATAAAAGTTAGGAAGATTTGTTTGTTTCCTAATACTTATCCTTTGTAAACCTAATATCTCTAGTATATAAAGAGATATAGGTCGTATAGTTTTCTGTGTGTCAATATGTAAACACCAAGAAAAGTGTGTTTGTGTGTGTGTGTAGGCGTCAAGTCTCATTGTAGACACCTAGGGTTTGGTTGTTTTAGCCTCAAGGATCTTTAATTCCTTGTTATAGGTTAGATAACACGTTTTACCATTTGATCAAGGTATAATTGGGGCTTGTAGTAGTCATGTATCATAGAAGATAATGATGAAAAACATTGTGTTAATAATAATGATTCTATGTATTGAATATTCCGCCTTTGTTATTAATTTATCCTAGATATAAGATATAAACAATCTGAGCTTACAACAATTCTTTAGGTTTTCACATTTTTGTAAACATAAAATTCAACTTCTGGAAGACAAAAAGCTAGTTGTTACAAACAAAGAAGATTAAACCTAAACATATAAGAAGCTGTAAAAAATGAAATAGTTAAATTGCTCGATACAAGTATCATTTATCTAATCACAAATAGCCCTTAGGTAAGTCCTATTCACTATGTACCAAAGAAAGGAGGTATCACAGTTGTTACTAATGAAAGAAATGAACTTGTCCCAACAAGAACATTAACAGGTTGGCGAGTATGTTGATGTGTCATTGTGTAGGTTTTATTTATGTATCATGTTTAACTATGTATTTTATGCCGACTATACCTAAAAACAACACTTTAATGGGTAGTGTACCCGGTCAGATGGTGTTTCGTGGTAAGTAGGGTGTCGATCACTAAGAGCAATAGCATTAATTCCTAATTATATCAGTATTTTAGTTATCTAAGTTAAACCTAAAACTAATACAAAGGGGGGTTTCAGCTTGAGAGACTGGCACGAGGTTTAGTTATCTAACCTAAGGTTTTGATGACAAGTAAAGCAATAAACACACACAATAAGATAAACAAACGATAGAGAAGCGATCAAGAACTAATGTAAGGAAAACATATCAACCATGAATAATTTGATAAAATGCTAGTTTGTTTATTAGTGCAATGATTGACTTATCTCAAAGGGTATATCATTCCTAGACTTAGGTAGTACTTCTTCCTAAGACTTAGATACGCTAATTCTATCATAATTAGACGCATCTGCATAAAGTAAGCGTTTGTTGATTATAATCTATCTTAGGAGATTAATAATGGTGTTCTTACTAAACCCTAGCTCATGGAGACTTTACCCACTTACTGCTTAATGTCTCTTTATATACTAGTAGTCCACTATCCGAGTCCTTACCAATGGAATAAGAATGTACTCGTTGATACCAAGGTTACCTTATGGCTCAACTAAGCTCACTAAACTAAAGGCAAGGATAGGTTAATATTTGTGATCCTATGATTCTAGATATATAAATTGCAATATGGAGAGCTATCCCAGACTCTTAGCCTACGCCCAAACAACATCCGAAGTTGGCATCCCCCCCGCACTCCCCCCCCCCCCCCCCCCACCCCCCCCGCGCATTAAATATGTAGAATAACCCGGGTTGAATGATAGTCGCAACTTAAGCACGAAAACGAATATAAATTGATAAACATAAACAACAATCAACGATAAACAAAAGCAATCAAGATAAACAAACCAAACATTAGATCTTCATAAAAACAAGTCTGATACCTAAAGGTATCGAGCCGATATTCAAATGTAAAAATACACCTGGTTTTGAATATATGAACACTTAAAATAAAGAAAACTTAGATCGAACGTGTATTTCGGTTTGTTGCAAAGATTCAAGAGTATTCCTATATCTTGAGGCTCTTAATAACCTTCTAGGCTCCTTTATTTTCTCTTGGTTGGACTTTGGTGTTTTTAGGGATTCACTTGCATACCTAAAACTGAGTTTAGGATCGTTTATTTATAGAGTCTAGAAACTCATCGATACGCCGTATCGAGCAATATGGGATACGGCGTATTGAGGATTTCTTGGAGTAAGGACCACGTTTGATATATTCCAGAATATTCACCTTCTATATCTTGAATACGGCGTATAGGTGTCTCCTGGATATGGCGTATTGGTCTTTATGTCTTCGTGGTTTCTTGTGAAGTGTAGGCACGGATACGTCGTATCTTCTTGATGGATACGACATATTGAGGTAAAACCATTTGATTCTTCTTCATTGACCAAAGTATTATATACGACGTATCGTTGATGTGGATACAGAGTATTCTTCAAAGTTAGGCAATGATCTTTTGATTCGTCAAAGTCTTGGGTACGTCGTATAGGTCTAGAATAATACAGCGTATTGGTTGTTAGATCAATAGACTTTCTCGAATCTTCATTAAGCTCAAAATGCGTGCCTTTTAGCAATATCTTCACCAAGTACTCCATAATTACTGCAATTCTCAAATATAAACGATTAAGTACTCACTTATTTTGCATATAATTTATACAAAATGGGTAATTACATAGAATGAAATATGCAATAAAAATAGAAGTTATTTGATGTCATCAAATATCCCCCACTGAATCCTACTTGTCCTCAATTAGCCATTAGACGTTTATAAAAAATGTAACCTAAAGATATTTTTCCCCTTTAAAGCATTTATTTGATCTATTACAAGTACACAACTAAACACTCAGGAAATAGGAATATGAAAACACTTAAATCACTCAACTAATCTATGTGGTAACATGTAACTAATTCCGCTCATTTGCTCGGTCATGACGAGTATCTATCATAAACCATGGCAAAGATATACATCTCCACCGCTAAAGCTAAGGAGTAACAAATTTATAAAGTTAAATATAGGTTTGTATGGATAAGCTTAGGGTTTCTTACTCTTAACTAATCTTTATCGATACCATATTCAGGAGCGTGACAAATGACCACACAAACACACCCGTAATGACGTGGATAGACACATGTACTGCTCCTTCCCACCTCGAATAAGCTAAATAAAAGGAAAAGTATAGTAATATATGATGTAGTGATCTTTTACTTTTCACCAATAGAAAAAAAGCATCAAGGCAGCTTACAAAGAAAAAAGAAGTAAAGAGACATGCATACATGGTCGTAATGACGGAATAGACATGCACGCTCGATCACATCCTTATTCGTGTAAACCCATGGTTAATGATTAGGAAATGGGAATAAATTGTTGTTAAATAGAAATTATGAAACAAATAGATGAAGTCTAAAATACAAGTTGCTAGATACTTTTTCCCGACCGTTACCATGATAAAGACACGACTATTTACAACGTCTCGATCATAGATCAAAAACAACAACCAAAGTTGGCGTTCCCGTAACGGTTAACTTCCCAATCATCTCATACTTTACATACTATACAAGGCAAGTGGCGATATCTTCCACTTTATACAATACTCTACATCATCGATTTGTATCAACGAATAATCGATCCTTCGTGTAATTCCTTCAATAGTTGCGAAACGATTATCTTCAAACTTTTCTTCTCTCTTTTTTTGTTGTAATTTTTCTTATTTTTTTATTTTTTTTGCTAACACTATACTACAAAACTCGGTGTAGTTTCACCATCTTCACGATCATAATAATTCCGGATAATTCCTTCGGTAATTCTTCGTTCTTTAGACGTACCATTAATTGCGATGGTAGTAAAAATATATGAGTTTTGACTATAATATATACATTCCCATTTGCAATGTGCAAATTTCTTCCAACTGTACCAAAATAGACACAAGACTCGGGAAATACAAACTTTACACTTTAAGAACTAGCAAATGTAAAATAAACTTAATCTAACAGGGTAGGCTAAGGTGTAAAGGTGTAACAAAACAAATAATTGGTGTAGTTCCTAAAGGATTGGCTCTACGGGTTGTTCTAGGGGTATCTTACTCTTAAAGTGAGAGTAAACAAAGGGTTTATATGGGGGTTAACTAACCAGTGTAGTTAGTTAATAAGCAACATGTAAAGGCGATTTGGGTGTAATCCTAAAATTTACCAATTTAAACAAGTTACTCCCTCCCCCCCACTCCATCAAAATCCAATAGTTACCTCATTATTGCGGTCTCGAATAGATATACCAAGCCAAGTTCTAAAGTCTACAACATCACCGGCACACTCATATTTTTGTGGAATTTGGGTAAACATTTGGAAACGGATAAGGTTAAATCCTCATAATATCTAACAAGGGTTATTGTGTGCGGGTTATGTATCAAGTAATTTCACAAAAGTATGCTTGAAATTTTTTAAATTTGAGCATAATTTAAGCATTTTAGTGTGAAAAATAGGACAAGTAAACATTCTAATTCCCATCCCCCCACTTGAATTATACAACGTCCTTGTTGTATAGATAAAACGTTAAATATGGGAATTAAAAAGAACTAGAATGAGAAACTCCCCTGATATTTTGCTTGGTAGATTCTCCATGTTGAGTTATTGAGCAAGATTGTGCTGAACAGCCTCCTTGAAGTTTCAAGACTCCAACACTTCAAGATCTCCACATTTGTAAATTTTCCACCAATATTCGTCGATTTTCTATTCCACGAGGTCCAGTGTAAAATTCTCAGAAAACAAATATCAATACTATCTCCCTGTTATTTGTTCGTTAGACTCGAAATAATGTATCTAAAACTATACAGGAAGTCGAAACGCCCAGAATGCATTCCCCAAGGAAACATCATATGGTACCATGTGTCGTAAAACCTGAAATCGTATAACATAATACGCCGAATAGAATTGGTTGAAAATAAAGACTAGATAACGTCTAGAAGGCTAATACGCCGTATCGATGGGGTTTGGATACGCCGTATAGACAATCTGGAAGATAGACACAATAAAAATTTGAAAATACAAACAAGGTATTCCCGGCAAGCACTTTTGTGATTTATATAAAAGTCTTTAAGTTAGACATTGCCCCAAATTTAATCCCAACCTTAATAAAAGCAATTTAGTGGTCGAACATTATGCCCAAATAGAAACATACAATTCTTGATTAAGAGAAAATGAATGACATACCTTAGTTAAGATTATCCAATTCAATGATATTAAAATTTAAATCCGCTTGAATAAAAGATTTTAGTTTTGAAACATATATAATAGTATCGATGACTTTTTTCAAAGATTCTTGAACCATGTGCAAAGGCACCAACATCGATTATTACATTGTTAACGGGATTTGACAGATAAATCCCCCGAAGAGTCTTCAATATCGACTTTATCATCATCATTTGTCCCTTATTCGATTTTGAATTATTAGGATAAATTACGTTAAAAGGGAATAAATCATTAAAGTTTAAAACATTTTGTTCTTCTTCATCACATTCGGACATTGATATTTCATCTTTCAAATTAAATTCATCTATATGTTGAAGGTTTAAAATCGGTTCAGTTCATAAACCAATTTAGATGTTTGAGCATTAATTGGTAAAAAAATGGTCTGGAAATTCATTATCAAAATCTTTAAAGAAGTCTAAATCATCAAAACAACTGACCGTAGGCTCGGGTGATGGAAACAAAGGCATATTGACTTTTTCATTATCATTTTCTGAATCCGTTTTCAAATCGTTGACACAAATTATTGTATAAAAAAGAAAGAGAACGAGTTTTTTTGTCAAAAACTACCGTGTAATCTTCATTATCGGATTCGTCAAACGATATTCTAAAGTCAATTTCATTGTTGTTAGGAGAACTTACCGTGGGTTCAGACATTAACGTGTCGTTTAACACTATAGCTGGGAATTCAGTTTCAACATATCTGAGGTCGTGAACGTCTTCATTATACCAGATCTTACCATACATAGCAGTTTCCCAATGTAACACCTTACCATGTGTATGAAATATTGTAATAGATATTACTACTAGTAGGTATGTAGTTATCTCTACTAGTAGAGAAAAAAGTTCCTGCTGTATTTATGTAGTTCACTACGGGTAAGGATAAGGATATAGTAAGTGTTGGCAGAGCAAAAGTTATATCCCTGCTCGTGCAACAATATTAGTCCTGGTAGTATTATGCTACTTCGAGTTGAATAGTATAGATAAGTTTTTAGTGATAAGGATATGCATGAGATAACCTAGGAAGTGATAATAATTATCCCTTGAGCGGTCTTAGAATTAGGTTGTTAGGGTTTCATGAGTAATTAAGAAACCTACATTCCATAGATGAAAGATCGATCGAAAAAAACACTTTATTGTTAATAGAAAAGATCCATATAGGAATCATTGTTTGAGTAATTCGTCTTCTTTAACTCTGTTGTTTATATTCCTCATACAACAATAGTTTAATTTGTTAAAGTACTCTTAGATTTTTCTTGTGATACATAAGTACTCAACAACCCTTAACAGGCTTGAAGATCTATCTAGGCTGACCTACAAGTGGAATCAGAGCCTGTTAGAGAGCATCTATTAAAGAAAGTATACTATTCCTCACTCAATAAAACTTTATCAATTACTTCACCAATTTCCTTCATCAACCTTCCTATTCCGTTCACCATCACAAACATTCTCTTTCCCATCAACATCTGAACCTGTGTTCTCTGTGTCAACCTCTGAACCAGTATTTGAATCTCCAAACTCTCAAACCTCACAAAACATACAGTCTCAGCAGCAATTCCAACAATATCACACAACAACTGTCTCAAACAATAATGCAAAATTTCCTTACTTAAAGAATGATGAATATGAGACGTGGGCCATGAAGATGGAGTACTGGATAATGAACAGTGATCACAACTTGGAACATGTTCTAAAATGGAAACAATCAGGAAAAAAGACAAGGAAGAAATCCAAAAAGGAAATATTATGATACTTCCTACTTTTTAAATTAGGAACACATTGCTGTTCAAAGAGAGATAAAAGCAAGAACAATATTGCTTTAGTCTCTTCTTGAGGATCACATGGCTGATTTTCATCATCTAGATGATGCAAAGGACATCTGGTTGGCTGTCAAAGCCAGGTTTGGAGGTAATGATGAGTCCAAGAAAATGCGGAAATCTATGCTAAGCAGGAGTTTCAGAATTTAGGTTTTCTGAATCAGAGGGGTCCTGCATAAGGGCTATACAGGTTTCAAAAAACTATTGAGTCTACATAATAAGATGCAAGCTAAGCCAGACATGAAGATGTAACATAAGTATTCCACATACACTTCCACTTCTTGGTCACAGTGGCCATCACTCTTAAAACAAAGGGTGGTCATGATAATCTATGCTTTGATGATCTATGACAACAGCTTTAAGACCCTTGAAATTGATGTGAAGGGTGCATCAAGTTATGATTCAAGAGGTACTTACTGGCTCCTACCCATTCAACCTTATTAGTGCTGCTAGCACTAATTTAAAGATGTCATATGCTGATTCATAAAATCAACCACCTTCAATCACTTTTACCACTGCTTCATCAAGTGCTGATACTTCTAGTAATGTGATTGAAAGTGTTCTCCATTCCTTTGTTGCTGAAAGTGTCCACAACAGCAGATAACTTTATTGATGATTTTTATCAGATAAGAAAATTATATTTGGAGGAATTAGACTTCAAATGTCAAATACAATTGCATTCTATTAGAATTAACAATTGAAAAGAAGACTAGAAGAGAAGATTGAAGTTTAATAACATGGATGCTGCTAGGTTTGACGAAGAAGAATGTCATAGTTGGGTCACTTTGCTATGGAAATTGTACGGAAGCAGTTGGATTCTAAAGCAAGATTCTCTACATTCAAAACTTAAGGAGCTGGAAAATACTGTAAGAACACAAGGCATGTTGTGCTAATGATTCATGTTAACCTTGTCGACACCATGAAGGTGAAGATGAGGAAAAAGGTGCTGCACAAGTATATGGGATGATTGCTGGAGATGATGATGATGCTGCTGGTGATGCTTCTAGTGATGTTTCTGATGCTGCTGCTGAATTTGCTCTTATGGGTTTATCTCTCAGTACCTACATGCCCCTTTTGGTTTGAACATAAATACTTGCAGAACTTAAAAAAGGATTTTGATAATTTAGAAGTTCACTTAAAGATTGTTATAGTCCAGGTTCAAGCGATATAAGAATACATTACAAACTTAGAACAACCTAATGGCATGGTACCAAAGCAATCAAACTAGCATTATAAAGAAAGAATTAGAATATTAACTGCTGATTTAGAAAACACTACAAACATGTTAAATATATACAGAAAGAACTGAATTGAACAGGTATAACTTTGAAAAACTGAGATGATCATGTAAAACTTGAGGATCTAAGGCAAGGTTTGATAAATGTAATGAGCTTCAAAAACCTGTACAAACTGATCAATACTCCATGTCCTCTAGATCAAAATTTGGTTATAGATTTGGAGATACTTTTGGAATCAGATTAGAGTTTGATCCATCTTCCCCAACATCTTTGACACCACACCTGAGGATGTAGAAGGGAAACCTCTCTATGACAGGTTTGTCAAAGCAGTTGGAATGCATGCTGTTCCTCCCCCTATAACAGGAACATTCATGCCTCCTTCCAACATGCCTGACCTTGATGATACACAGGTTACCTATGGTTCAAAGTCTAATAATCATTTTGAAACTAACTCTGTGTCAAATAACTTTTGTCTCTATGATAATATTGACAAGTCCTTAGACTCAGGAGACCACTGGCTTGCATCCTGGTTTTCAAGTGTCTAGTCCCTCAGCTCCAAGAAACAATGAACCCTTTAGTCTCTGCCTTCTAGTTTAGTTGATTTCAAGACTGCTAACCAAAAACCAGTTTTTTCCCCACCATTTCATGATCCGAGATTTTTCTTTTAAGGAGAATGTAAAAACTCCTAGGAATATATGTAGATAGAGAAGTGTAATAAACAATAGAAGGTCATGTAAAAACAATTCTTGTTGGTTTAAGGACATGCTTTGTGTTGTGGTAGTAAATTTTCATTTGATTAAAGATTATGATTATTATAAGCAACAGTTGGGATTTTAAGAATAAACCTTTGTGGGCATAATGTAGCAAAATTCCCTCATTTGTGTTTCCAAGAGCAGCATATGTTTCCTTCTAGGGGGGGTTAATTTATAGGAATCCACCAGCATCTGTTTCTCTGGTAGTGCTTTTCCTGCTGGTAAGTAGAATAGACCAGCATTTGTTCTAGCTGGCCAAACCATTTTCTGCTGGTGTGAGAAATCATGCTGCAAGACCTATGACCAGACCAACAATCCATTATTATTCAACATTTAGAAGGCCTGGCTGTTATATACCAACTGTACTGGATGAGGGGAGATAGGGGAACTGCTTTTAATAGCTCAGCAAGTTGTTCTTGAAAAATTAAAGGCCATATATGCATGGGGGAGAAATCCAAGAACAATGGTGGATCACATCAATCTACAGGTTTTTTAACTCACTTTCAATGATCCACAGGCAGGACAAGTCAGTAATGAACTTGGGTCCTCCCATTATACTAATGTGTGAGTTGTATTGTTTATTGTCGGAAAATCTCATAAGAATAGAGATTTATTGAATTGTAGATAGTGGTTGTTCCAGAAGCATGAACAGGAAATAAGGAAAGAAATTGGATGACTTTGTTTTAAAGATTGTATGTGGTACCTAGTGACTTTTGGAGTGGGAGAAGGCAACATCACTGAAAAGGCACCAATAAGGACTTCTGAAAGTGAACTTTGAGAATGTTTATTTTGAGGAAGAGCTTTAAACTTTAACTTGTTTCTCTGGTATCACAACTTTTTGATACCAAGAACAAAGTCCCATTTTACTGATAAAGAGTGCCTAGTTCTCACTAATGATTTTTTCCAACTACTAGAATAGTCAGGGGTTCTCATAATTCCAAGATGGCACAATCTCTACTGTTTCAATTAGTCTGACATCCAACTGAAAGAGATGTCACCTGTTTGCTGCAAAAGCATATTAAAGATCTCCAAATGGCAAGACGGATGGCTCATGTTAACTTCAAAAACATGAACAAGCTGGCTATGCGCATGGAATTAGTCATGGCTACCCTCCAAACTCTGTCATAAATTAGCACACCTGTGTTGCCTGCAAAAAGGAAAGCAAACACAAGGCTTTTTATAAGGCCATCCAGCTGTGAGCACCAATTCTGCTCCTCTCCAGTTACTTCACATGGACCTCTGTTGGTCCTACTTCCATCATAAGGCATTGATCACAAGTACTACTCCTTTGTGGGTTACATATGACCATTATCAGGTTAACTTAGGTTTTCTTTTTGGGGAAACTAATGATGAAACATATGGTATGCCTTAAGGACTTTATTACATAATTGAAAACCTTTAACTAAAAAGGTTTAAAGCCATAAGGTGTGATAATGGCAGAGTATAAAAATGCAAAGTAATTGAACTCTGTGGTTCAAAGGGGATTAAAGGGATTACAGTAATGCCAAATCCAACAACATAATGTGTTTGCTAAAAGAAAGAAATTAACCATCAAGAGCAGCACGAACTATTCTTGCTGACTCTAAGTTACCTACCATGTATTTGGAGAAAAAAACAAGAAGCAGTTATACTGTCCATGTTATGTTTTTTGAACATGGTTTCTACTGACAAAACCCATAACAATCACCTTATGAACTCGTTTCTGGGATAGTTACCGCAACATCAGTCATCTTAAACCATTTTGGCGTCTTGAGACCATACTTAACACCATGACCACTTAGGAAAATTTGAGGTGAAAAGCTATAAATCTTTATTGATGGTATGATTCTTATATTAAGTGCTTATAGGGTCTACAATTTATCCAGCAAAAAGATAGAAGAAACACTTAATCTGAGATATCTTGAAGAGAAACCTAATGTTCAGGGTTTGGGTCATGAGTGGTATTTTGACCTTGACTATTTGACTGATTCTTTAGGTTATACTCGTTTCAAAACTAATCAACCTGCAGGTACCCAAGATACTAACATACATGCAGGTACACAAGCTGATTCAGATTCGGAGTGTGATGAACAAGTCATAGTTGTTTCCTTCACATTCCTTCTAAACCTTTGTCATGGTAAAAGGTTAATGAAACTTCTGACATGGTGGAGAGCAGTTCAGATTATGCAGAGGAACTTGCTAGGCTTCAAAAGCAAGCATATGAAGCCAATGCTACAGCTGAGAAGAATCTGAGTCAAGCTGATCTTGCAACCAGTAGGAATAGGGTTCCTGCTGGTAAGGTTGTTTCTGCTGCTGGTGTTACTGAAGGTCCTACTGATCCACCTACTCCTGTTTTTAAACCTGTTCATACTGCAGCACCATCACTTCCTCCTGGTCACTCTTTGGGCTCAAGTGAACATTCTACAAGATATCCTTCTCCGTCTGACCTTGCCAATTCCATGTCCTCATATTCAGAATTGGAGGACATACACCACCATCCTGACTCTGGCATTTTCTCCTCCTCTTCATATGATGATGATTTTGGTGGTACTGTCACCAACTTAGCTCCAAGTGTAGTTGTTGATTCTGTTCCTACTAAGAGGGTGAACACTATTCATCCTCAATCACAAATACTTGGGGATCTCACTTCACCTGTTCAGAACAAGGGATACAATGAAGAATCTAATTTGGTGCAAGTGGCTTTTGTATAGTCTATGTTCATGATCAACAAAGGAACAATCACACATACTATTTACATTGTCTGTTTGCTTGATTTCTATCACAACTTAAACCATAACAGTGGTTGCTTAAGCTCTTAATGATCCTGCTTGGATTGAAGCTATGCAAGAGGAGATGCAACAGTTTGTTAATCAGGAAGTATGGAAGCTTGTCCCTCTACCAGATGGAAAAATTGCTATTGGGACAAAATGGATTCTGAAGAACAAAAGAGATGCCAGAGGTATAGTTGTAAGGAATAAAGCCAGGTTGGTGGCTCAAGTACATAGGCCAAGAGGAGGGCATTGATTATTATGAGAGTATTTTGCTCTAGTTGCTAGAATTGAAGCTAATTAGACTATTCCTAGCATTGCCTCATCTATGGTTGTGGGTGGAATTTTTTAAGGTATATCAAATGGATGTCGAAAAGTGCTTTCCTTATGGGGAATTTGGAAGAAGAAGTTTATGTTACTCACCAAAAGGTATTTGAAGATCCTCATTTCCCCTAAGCATGTTTTACAGAGTTGTGAAAGCTATGTATGTTCTTCATCAAGCACCAAGGCTTGGTATTCAAGATCGTCTACTTTTTTCTGTTAAAGCATAATTATAGAAGAGGTACCATAGACAAAACTCTCTTCATTAAGAAGAATTCCAGGGATATCATACTTGTTCAGGTCTATGTGGATGACATTATTTTTGGGTCTACAAACAAGGCCTGGTGTGATGAGTTTGAGGTCTTGATGAAAGGAGAATTTGAGATGAGTGCTATGGGTGAGTTAACATTTTTCTTAGGCTTACAAGTGAAACAAAAGCCTGCTGGGATTTTTATCAGCCAAGATAAGTATGTCCAGGACATACTTAAGAAATTTGATATGGAAAGTGTGAGACCTGCAACAACACCCTTTGAAGCTCAAGCCAAATATTCCAAGGAGAACCTGATGATGCTGTTAATGTTCACTTATACAGACCATGATAGGTTCTCCTCATTTATTTGAAAGCTTCAAAGGCCTGATAATTCAGTTGCAGTGATGCATGATCTAAGACACCAGGTTACACCTTTGACTTCCAACTTGAATGCAGTCAAGAAGATCTTTAAGTATCTTAAAGGCCAACCAAAACTAGGTCTATGGTACCCAAGAGATTCCCTTTTGTGTGGAAGAATATAGAGACATTGACAAACTATTCACATGTTGATATAAAATCAACACTTGTGGATGACAATTCCTGGGAAGGAGATTGATTTCATGACAGTGCAAAAAAGCCAAACCATTTATGGCTACTTCTTCCACTGAAGAAGATTACGTTGCTGCTGCTAACTGTTTGTGGTTAGGTACTTTGGATTTAAAATCAAATGCTTTATAATGGGTTCAACTTTATGACACTAAATTTTTATTGGATAATCAAAAGTACCATTTGCATTGTTAAAAACTCATTTTTCACCAAAGAAACAAAGCACATAGAAATTAGGCACCTATTTATTAGAGATGCAAATGAGAAAAATCTTATTCAGGTGCTTAAGATTCACACAGATGAAAATGTGGCTGATTTATTAACCAAGGCATTTGATGGACCTAGGTTTAATCATCTAGTGGTTCATATTGGGATGCTTAATCCCTAGATGCCATGGTTAAGGGGAGGATATAGTCCCAGGGGGAGGACTACTTTTTGTAAAGTTTCTATGTAGTTAGTTTTCTTTATGTTTACCACTTAGTTTTCAACATATTTTTCTTCTGGTAGTTTTCATATTTTTCTACTGATAGTTTTAGTTGATACTGGTAGTTAAATTTTTTTTGTATATGTTTTGTGTGTTTTTCTAACCTTTTGCAGTGGGGTGGTGGGGGTGGGGAATGTATGATTCATATAGTGGTGAATCAAATAGAGAATGTGGCCTTATACTGATGATAAAGTACTTATTTTGGGTTGGTCAAGTGTCTTTTTTGGTGTTCCAAGAGTTCCTACTGGCAGTGTTACTGGTTCCTACTGGTAGAACAATTCCCCTGCTAGTCGTTGTTAGTTTTCCTTAGGGTTGACTTTTCTTTGAGCAGGATATTCTAGATGCTCCAGTTAAAGCTCCTTCTACCACTGCTTCTACAGCACAACACACTGGTTCCTCACCCAAGAAGGTTGGTACCAGGAAGAAGCGATTAGGTTGAAAAGGTGTTCATCCTTCTCACTCTACCATTCCTATTAAAGACGGAGATCCTGAAGCTGAACACAAAATGTGCATTAAGTATGCTTCGAATGTTGATTCTGCTTCTGATGATGATACACCCGTTAATCTCTTTGCTGTTGTTGACTGGGAGTTATTGTCTACGGGATTAGGCTACATCAATGTCTTCTACAGGAAAGATAACTCTCGCAAGTGCTTCACAAGTCTTAGGGAAATCCTTCACTTGGTTACTCGAGCAGACTTGATGACCATTTATGGCCGTGTGATGACATTTTATCAGGATGAGCAAGCTGCGGGAGTTGGTCTTGTTCTTTAGGGAGATCTAAAGGTTTTGATAGATTCACCTGAGGTGAATGATGGTAGTGATGTTTGGAAGAACCAACATACTTGGAGCATTCAAAGTTGGAAGCTTTATTCTTATTCTGGTGTTCATGTGCTGGAGACAGTTGGTGGACTTGTTCTACATATGTTTGTCGATAAGAAGTATCCTCTCTCTGTCAACCTTATCGAACGGATGCTTGATCATTAGCTGGAAATCTGTCCCGACACAGTGGGTAATGAACTTACCACTGCAGTTAAGTTGATTGCTTTTCTAAAGAAACAAATTTCTGATTCCCGGCGTCCTAAGGTTCATGACTGGTATTGTTAAGTTTGTTATATATCTATTATTTCTTTTTGCTGTTTTCTTCTATATTTTGTGTAACTTGTTGTACATAGTTTTTGCCTTTTGAAAACTCTTGGTTTTTGGTATACTCTTTTGGGACTGGATCACTTGGTTTTTAAACTATAGATGAGCAACTTGGTTTTCAGGCTCATCTTTGTATTTCAGTGATCTAATTTAATAAACTGGTTTTATGGCACAATCTTTAACGGAAAATAATTTTTTGGTGCAACACTCTATGGTTCTCAATTGCCAGGCCATCAGGCTAGAATCAATTGAGGTATGGTTTCAATTCCCAGGTCTATGACCAGAATGAATTGATATAGCTTTAATGATTTGCTTCAAATCATAGAGTTCCTCAACTGACTGATGTTTAAAGTACCAATAAGTTGAGATGGTTTGCAATCCACCATGGGAGTAACCCTTTCTGGGTCCCAAGGATTGTCTAGCCCACAAGCAAACGGCTATGTGGTAAAGGCTTATAAAATCCGTTGATGGTTGCCAGGTTACCCAAAACTGGATGGTTTTCACTTGCCATATTCTTGGAATGAAAAGTGGCTAGTCCAAGAGGGTACGGCTCTTGGTAAAGACTAAATCAAATCCGTTGAAGGCTGTGATGGTTTGCCAAAAATCATTAGGGATCTCAACTCGCCAATGTTTCATGTACTAAAGAGTTGAAAATGGTTTCAGTCCTCCATGGATTTGACCCTTTCTGGGTGCCAATGGACTGACTAGCCCAAGAGTGAATGGCTACTTGGTAAAGGCTCACCAAACCCATTCATGTAGCTGTGGAGGTCCTGTTGCAGTCCATGTTTAGATGCTGATTTTCTTGTTGCTGATTCAAAGTTTATGAAGGTTGCTTTTGGAGACGGTTTCAAGATGTTGCTGTTCAATCCTCTGGTGATTTCAACGAAAGATCTATCTAGAAACTTGCAAGAGTTCTTACTGGTAGCTTTACTGGTTCCTACTAGTTATGTTAGTTTTCTTTAGGGTTGACTTTTCTTTGAGTGGGTATATTAAATTGAGTTTTATTTTAATTCAAAGTTCTAGTTGAGATAATTGGGCATTTATTTCATCAAAGGGTCACCTATTTAAAGGGAAAATTAATGTTTTCTCTCATTTTAATAGAGTTGCCTTTTTCATCAAACCCTAATTTTTAAAAGCTCTTTACTCGTTCCACTCACTCTTTGAAAACTCGACTCCCTCTCTCTACCAGTAGTAACTCTCCATTGCGATCATCCAGCAGCACTAACACTCAACCCCATTTAATAATCAACAATGGCCACACTCAAGTACAAAGACGAACACAATACGATGGGTTACTTGGAAAAACCCAAAGGTAGTGATGATTATCACCAAGTACTTAACTTCTTGAGGGGTTCGCACTTAAGGTATGCTCTTACTCATAACTCCATCATCTTTGACTCTTTGGTCAAATAGTTCTGGTCAACGACTTCACTCAGGGCTCCTGAGTTAGGCCCTCCAGCTATTCTGGCCACGATTGATAGGACTCCCTACACTATCACTGAAGACACAGTAAGGAGTCAACTTCAATTGGGTGATGATGGAGGTATTGAAGACTTGCCCATTGCTGATATATATTTGGGTATGGATAATCTTGGATAACCCACTGACAGTAAGCTAACCTTCCACTAAAACAAGTTCTTACCTCAGTGGAGGTTCTTGGTTCACACAATACAGCATTGTCTCAGTACCAAATCTGGTAGCTGGGATCAATTTGGAAGCCCACTGGCTATAGCTCTTATTTGTTTGTCTGATGGGAGAAGGTTTAATTGGTCAAGTTACATTTTCAAGGGGATGGTACATAACATCAGTAATGCTAAAAGGTTTCTTATGTATCCTAGGTTCCTTCAAATCATTTTGGGAATAGAAACTAGGAATACTAAACAATATCATGTTTTAAAACTGTCAAGCAAACTTTTTGCTAACATGAGGTTAAATTTTGAAGGGGACCACATGCCACTTTTAGCTGCAATGCTTCCCCCTGCTCAAGCTGCTATAGCAGATGAAGGTACAGGGGAAGCTGCACCAGATGTCCCTCAAACCATTCCTGAGACTATTCAAGAGACTAGGCCTGAGCCTGATCAATCTCAAGAACATCTGCCAACACCACCAAGACCAACAACATCAGACCAAATTCCTCCAGTGTTTGAGCAGGGTCACACTTCAGACCCCAACATTGCCTCTTTTTCAGGAGCCCATGAGTCTGATCCTGACCTTTTCACTTCCACAAATGTGGAAGATGAAACACTGGGAGGATCTTTCCACACCACTCCTCCCAGGTCCACTCAAGTTCCCCCTGTAGGTCCAACCTCAGGAGGTGCTGAGGACCTTGCCACACTAACTGCTTTGTCTTCTCTAGTGTCTGAACTTGTGCAGAAAGTTAGTACCTTGGAATCAGAGCTTAAGGCACACAAGCTGTTATTTACGGATGTAGTACCAAAATTGGTCAAGAAAGTCAAAGCATTGGAGGTCAAACTCAAAACTAAGAAAAGGAAGGTGGTGTTGAGTGATTCAGACCAAGAAGACGGCGGAGAGCCAGATGTGGATTTGGATGCCTTAAATGCATTGGCTAATGCGGCTGTGACTGTTGATTCCACCAAGTCTCCTGGTGGTCCTTCTAAGAATCCTGCTGCGTGTTCCTATGATCCTACTAGTGATGTTCCTTCTACTGAGTTTCCTACTGATGTTCCTTCTGATGGTGCTCCTACTGGTCCTTCAACCGTTTCTCCTGGTAGCACAACTGTTCCTACCAGTAGTTCTGTTCCTGCTGCTGCAACAATTCCTGCTAGTAGTGGTACTACACCTGAAACTCCTTCATCACCTGTTAGAGATGCCAGAAAGGGAAAAGGTGTTGCTGTTGAAGAACCTACTCCAACTCATGATAAGACTTTCAAGCAATTGGAAGAAGAAAGACTAGGTTGGGAGGCTGCTCAGAGATTACAAGCTCAAGAACTCGCAGATTTCGAAAAGCAAAGAGCTGAATCTCTTATGAAGGATGCTAATTTAGCTAGGCAGATGTCTCAAGACTTTGAGATGACTGAAGACCAAAGAAAGAGACAGCAAGAGGTTCTTGCATCTGCTGCAAACTACTCAGATGCTGCTTGGGATATAATTTTGGCTCGTCTTCAAGCAAATCCAGACTTATCTTCCACAATTTTCGGGGTTGAATTTACTGATGATGATTTTGCAGCCAGGATGGTTGAGTTGGTCAATACTCGACGAAAAGAACTTGCTGAACAACGGGCTCAAGAACGGAGGGAGAGGCCTATGACACCATCTCAGCTCAGGCAATATATGCGCACTTATGTGAAGAATCAAGGTCCTGCTGTATACTCTACTGGTTGGACTATGGCTCAAGTTCAAAAACTCTCTCCTGAACAGCTTCAAGAAGAGTTTGATAAGATCTAAAGAGTTGTTGATGGCAGTCCAATGACTATATCAAAGAGCTGTTGATGGCAACTTCAAGAAGAGCTGTTGCATTCACAAGGGGTTTAAAAAGAGATGGCAGTCCAATGACTAGTGCCTCTTCAAAGAAACTCAAGACTGGTGATGATGAAGTAAACGTTGAAGCTCCTTCTCACGGTGTTCCACAGGAAGAAGCAGGTGCAACTCCTTCTCAAAATGTTTCACGAGAGGAAGTTGCTGCTCCTTCTCATTCTCAGGATATTCCGGACGCTCAAGTTGAAGTTCCTTCTCAGAAAGCTACAATAGAGGATGTTGAAGTTCCTTCTAACTTTGCTTCTACAGCACAACACACTGCCTCCTCACTCAAGAAGGTTGGTACCAAGAAGAAGCGATTAGGCAGAAAAGGTGTTCATACTTCTCCATCTACCATTCCAATTGCAGAAGGAGATCCTGAAGCTGAACACAAAGTGTGCCTTAAGTATGCTTCTGATGCGGATTCTGCTTCTGATGATGATACACCTGTTAATTTATATGCTGTTGTTGACTGGGAGTTATTGCCTACGGGGTTAGGCTCGATCAATGTCTTCTACAGGCTAGACAACTCTCGCAAGTATTTCACAAGTCTTAGGGAAATCCTTCACTTGGTTACTAGAGCAGACTTGATGACACTTTATGGCCGTGTGATGACATTTTATCAGGATAAGAAAGCTGCGGGAGTTGGTCTTGTTCTTTGGGGAGATCTTAAGGTTTTGATGGATTCACCTGAAGTGAATGATGGTAGTGATGTTTGGAAGAACCAACACACCTGGCGTATTCAAAGCTGGAAGCTATATTCTTTTTCTGGTGTTCATGTGTTGGAGACAGTTAGTGGACTCGTTTTACATATGTTTGTGGACAAGAAGTATCCTCTCTCTGTCAACCTTATCGAAAGGATGCTCGATCATCAGCTGGAAATTTGTCACGGAACAGTGGGTAATGAACTTACTACTGCGGTTCAGTTGATTGCCTTTCTCAAGAAACAAATTTCTGATTCCAAGCGTCCTAAGGTTCAATCTTGTGTTATTGATCTGAGAAGTAACACGCCCCGGACCCTTATTCCGCTGCGACCCAATTTGGGGGTGTTACAGTTTGTATGTAGAATCTCCATACTTATTAGCTTTTGCATAGTATGCCATTTTTATTTTTTTTAGCGCGCATCACGTTTTGCTTCTGGAAACAGTTTTTGGCATGCTGCTTGGTTTTATTGCGGTGTATTTTGTAAAAACAAAGCCATTTTAAGGGATTGGGTGTTGGTTAACCACCGCACAACAAATGGTGTTCAACTCACCATGTCTCACAGACAAGAAAGAGTTGATTCACCATGAGGGTACGGCTCTGGTGTGATTTCCAAATCCGTTGATGGTTGCCAGGTTACCCAAAACTGGATGGTTTTCACTTGCCATATTCTTGGAATGAAAAGTGGCTAGTCCATAGCAAACGGCTCATGGTAAAGACTTACTCAAATCCGTTGATAGCTGTAATAGTTTGCTAAAAACTATATGGTTTTCACTCACCAGGTTGTTACAACAAAGAGTGGCTAGTCCAAGAGGGTACGGCTCTTGGTAAAGACTTTATCAAATCCGTTAATGGCTGTGATGATTTGCCAAAAATCATTAGGGTATTCCAATTCACCAATGATTCATGTTCTAAGAATTGGACTGGTTTTTAATTCACCAGGGTGATGTCATGATTCCACCAAAGAGTTAGCTAGCCCAAGAGTTAATGGCTACTTGGTAAAGGCTTCATCAAATCCATTCCTTTTCTTTGATTCACCTCTCCCAGGAGTTAACACACCATGGGATGTGATGAGAATAGTATGTAACTCTGACTTGATGGATATCATGGTGCTGCGATGGTTCTTCGATGCTGCTAGTTCGTGGAATTTTGGAAATTCACCATTGTTGCTGCTGGTTCAAGTTTTCACAGTCATTATCCATTGTTTTTGTGTTCCTACTTCTTTTGGATGTTGCTTTAGCTGCTGCTCATAGTCCAGTCTCAATCCTCAAGCTTACAAGTGAAGATCTATCTAGAAACTTGAAGTTAACCATGTCAAATTCAAGTTTAGGGGAGGATTGTTAGGAATATTGTAATAGATAGTTACTACTAGTAGGTATGTAGTTCCTACTGGTAGAGTAAACGTTCCTGCTGGTAGGTATGTAGTTCCTACTGGTAAGGATAATGTTATAGTTAGTACTGGCAGAACAAAAGTTATTCCTGCTGGTAGAACAATATTAGTTCTGGTAGTATTATCCGAGTTAATAGTATAGTTAGTTAGTGATAAGGATATGCATGAGATATCCTAGGAGGTGATAATACTTATTTATCTCTTAAGCGAAGTCTTAGGTAAGAGGTTGTTAGGGTTTCATGAGTATTTAAGAAACCTACGGTCATAGATGAAAGGGGATCGATTGAAAAACATTTTTATTATTAATAGAAAAGATCCATAGAGGATCATTGTTTGAGTAATTCTTCTTCTTTAACTTTGTTGTTTATATTCCGCGTAAACAATAGTTTAATTTGTTAGAGTCTCTCTTAGAGTTGCTTGTGATTACATAAGTACTCTACAACCTTAACAGGCTTGAAGATCTATCTAGGGCTGGACCTACAAAAATTTTAACCTTTAATTTTATTAGTATTTCTAACCATTAGTTTAGAACAATTTAATTAGTGTAATTTAATTCTTTTTGTAATTAATTTAATTGTGTGAATTATTTGTGTGTTTATTCCTGCATTATTTAATTGTTTACTAAGTATTCTGTTTTGATAGATCAACAGATACGCCGTATCCACCAATTGGATACAACGTATCGACCTTTCCACTCAGAACAGCGTATTGATCTCTACAGTATAAAAAATGTATCTATTCTTCCAAACAATACGACGTATTCTGTATAATCAATATGGCATACTGACCTTTAGCAGACCCATACGGCGTATTCAAATCAATTGACTACTGCGTATTGATCATCTGATACAGTAACAGTAGCTATTTTTCATATTAGATTTCCTGTTTATTGTGTTCTCTCCCGAGAGGGCACATCTTACTAATTATTTTGTACATATTCTTAGGAAACTATTTGATGAATAATGGTAGAACATATTCTAAATGAAACTCGTGCTGAACAAAATCTTGCTGAGCCAAGTATCGAAAGCAATGTGAAATATGCACTCGGTAAGGAATTACTATAGGAGCTAAGTAGTAACACTTACAGCGAAAGGGTTGAAGAAGATGTGGTCGGCCACATCAATAAAATTCTTGAAATACTCAATCTCATCAAAATAGCCGGTGTGGACCATTTTTAACTCCGCATGATGACTTTCCCCTCTCCCTTTCTGGGGACGTAAGAAAATGGTGGATGAACGAGGGAGATGGAAAAATCAACACTTGGGTAGATTTGGTGAATAAATTTTTTAGTAAATTCTATCCCCTATCCAGTGCCAGCAGTTATGATAAAATGTGCGACGATGATGAAGAAGGCATGATCCACTCAAATTCATAACCTAGAGGAACTCAAAATTCAAAGACCATAAAAAAGTTGATGAAACGACTAAACGCGCATTATTACATTCTTGGATAGAAGTAGGAAACAATGAATGGATAATGGATGAAGTCATATCAAGCGACGATGATAGAGATCATACTGATTCATTTATGATCATAAAACCCGAGATAAAGATTGGTGATGAATTCTTAAAAATATTGCATGACAGCTTCTTCAATGGTATGGACGGAGGTGACGTTACTGGCCACATTGCAAAAGTGCTTGAAATAACCAAATGGTTCAAGATTCCTAATGTAGATAAGGATGAACTTCGATTACACGTGTTCTCGAAATCACTTAGTGGAGATGCTGAGAAATGGTGGAACAGTGAAAGAACATCTACTACTTGGAAGGAGTTGGGCGATAAATTCTTCCATAAATATTACCCATTGTCCCATGCCTACAAAAGTAAACTTTACACAAAAGCAACTAGCAACTTTAATTAAGTATGATTACTTTGAATTTCTATATTGGCTGGTGTAACATTCCGTAATTTCAGGTCATTTTCGACGTCATCTATTTTACGAGTTTCCGTGAGTGAGTGTCGACATTTAACATTTTATTTGTCGATAATAAATATCTTCGTATTTATTATGAAAATTTTTGAAAAGATTGGGTTACTTTTATTTTTTTGACGTTCCGCGAGTCGACATTTGACCGCGCGTTCGTTAATCGTTTCGAGCTTCGTAAAATTTATGACGTGTCTCGTTATTATTCTTATGATCATAAAATATCATTTTATGAACCGTGTCATCTTTGTTCCTCAACCTTGGTCATAGCTCGCGTTTAATTAACAAGATATTTATAAGATATTTATTAGATATTTAT
>BQNB010099818.1:0-15440 GCA_026074375.1 Tanacetum coccineum | reverse complement strand
TGACAATACAAGTAATGTAATAAAGTGAAAAATTTCCCCGTATAATTGTGATAATAGTAAAATAGGTTGATGAAAATTCTTAGGTTGTTATAGATAATTCCATACTTTGAATTTTCCATCTTAAATCTCTTTAAGATTTTGTCAATGTAAGTACTTCGACTAAGATCAATTAACCGCTTAGATCTATATATGTAGATCTTGATTCCAAGTATGTATGCAGCCTCTCCTGAATCTTTCATAGCAAAATACTTTCCAAGCCTGAATTTTACATCTTGTAGCATTGGAATGTTATTTCCTATTATTAATATGTCATCAACAAATAAGATCAAGCATGCGACCATACTCCCACTAGCCTTTTGGTATACATGTGGCTCATCAAGGTTTTGAGTCAAACCAAATTTTTTGATCTCCACATCAAACCTTTTATTCCAGCTCCTTGATGATTGCTTTAATCTATAAATAGATCGATGTAGCTTGCATACTTTTCTGATATATTTAGGATCCATAAACCCCTCTGGTTGCACCTTATAAACGTCTTTATTTAGGTGACCATTCAAAAAGATAGTTTTGACATCCATTTGTCAAATCTCATAGTTATAATATGCTGCTATGGCTATAAGAATCCCTATAGCTCTAATGTATGCAATACGAGAGAAGGTTTCCTAATAATCTACCTTGTAGGTTTAAGTATAACCTTTTGCCACAAGACGAACTTTAAAGGTATGTACATTTTCATCCGTATTGGTCTTCTTCTTGAAGAGCCATTTTCTCCCAACGGTCCTGCAATCAGGAGAAAGATTAACGAAGCACCAGACTTGATTATCTTTCATAGATTGCATTTTCGCATTCATAGCTTCAACCCATTTACCATATTCAGGATATGTCAATGAAGCTTTATAGTTAGCGGGTTCATTATGATCCCCTAACTCATGTTCCTCAGCATCGACGTAGAAACCATATCGATCAGGTGCTTGAGGTATCTGTACGGATCTACGAATGGGAACTATATCACTTGATGGTTCGAAATTTCTATGTTCAACCTCAACATGATGTTCGCTAGTATTTTCAGTATGTTGTGTATCTACCACTTAAATTTATTCAAGGTCTACTTTACTCCCACTTGCTTCTTGTGAGATGAGACCGCTCTCAGAAAACTCAGCATATCGAGCAACAAATATTTTGTTCTCAGGTGGATAGTAGAAGTAGTAAATAGTAACCCATGGTTTTTTTGGGTAACCTACAAAGATACACTTAACAGATATAGGGTCAAGTTTTTTGAAGTGTCTCATTTCATAAGTGCCTCACAACCCCAAACAAATTAGCGGCTTTCCCATGCCATAATTCATATGGTGTCTTTTCAAACTTCTTAGTTGGAACCATATTGAATATGCGAGCAGCAAACTCTAGAGCATATCCCCAAAAGGATATTGACGGAGTTGTTAGATTCATCATTGATCGAACCATGTCAAGCAAAGCTTGATCCTTCTTTCAGACACTCTATTTTGTTGTGGTGTGTATGGAGGAGTGAATTATGATACAATCCCACATTTCTTAATGTGATCTAAAAACTCTTGACTTATATATTTGCCTCCTCGATTCGATTGAAGAGCCTTTATGGTCTTCTCGAGTTAATTTTATACTTCACTTTGAAAAGCTTTAAAAGTTTCAAAGACCTCATGTTTATGTTTAATCAAGTAAACATAATCACAACGATTGAAATCATCGGTAAAGGTAATGAAGCAGCTAGCTCCTTCTCTTGACATAGTTCTAAAAGGTACATAAACATCAATATGTATTAGTCTTAATAGATCTTTAGCTCTTTCCTTTTCAGGCGGAAAAGGCTTATGCGCCATCTTTCCAGATATACAAGATATGCACTTATCAAAAGACTCATCATTGGTTGATTTTAAAAGCCCATAATGTTGCAGCTTTGCAATGTGTTTCTTGTTTATATGTCCAAGACGACAGTGCCACAGATAAGTAGAATCCGAGTTATGCTTGGTTCTTTTATTGCTAACATTATATATAGAACTAACGTTTGGAACAAGATTATGCATATCAATTTTATAAATACCATCACGAGGAATATCATTAAAATAATTAACATTATCTTTTGAAACAGAAATACCATAATCCGTAAACTTATGAATAAATCCATTACCAACCAAACGTGAAAGTGAAACAACACATCTAGTTATAATATGTGCATAAAGACAACTGACTAGTACAATAATTAAACCATTATGAAGAATTAAATCAAAACTTCTTATCGCTTCAACAGCTACACGCATTCCATTGCCTACGTATAGGTTCAAAGCGCCTTGTTTCATCTTTAGGATTCCCCTAAGACCCTACGTAGTATTACAAACGTGAGTACCAAAACTAGTGTCATGCAACCAGGATTAGTTAGGAAAATAATAAAGTTCTATAGTGAAGGTACCTGAATTAATACTAACGTTAGCATTTGTCTTCGTCTTGTTCAACTCAACTAGGTAGATAGGACATTTTCTTCTTTAGTGACCCACCTCTCCACATTGATGACAGATTGAGTCCGTTGCTAGGTGCTCTTTCTTAGATGGTGGGGGGATCTTTAGTTTGGGGCATAAGCTTGCTTAACCTTGCCTTTACCATTTCTCTTCCCTTTAGCAGCTTGCAATTTGCTCTTCTTCAATTGGATCTTGTCTCCTTTAATCGGAAGGAAAGCATGAGTAGCAACCTTCTTAAGAATACCTTTCTCATATAGCTTAAGCATAGCATGCAACACATCTATTGTCTTCCCCATGCTATGCATAATATAGTTCTGCATGAACTGCTCATAGTCCTTAGAGAGATAGTTCAGTATCAAGCTCACTCCAGGTTCATTTGGCATGAGAAAACAAAGACATTCTAGTTGGTCTAAGTAGCCCTTCATCTTTAAGATGTAGGAGCTAACACACTGCCCTTCCTCCTGTTTACAATCATGAAATGCTTTAACTATTTACCTCAGTTCCTAGTCAGCTTGTTGTTGGAACATAGTTTTTAGTTCCTGTAGCATGTCATATGCATCATAGTCCTCCAAGTTCTTTTGAAGATTCGAAGTCATGCTCACAAGCATAAGACATGCCACTTCTTGTTGTGCGTTGAAGTAGTGAACAACGTAAAGTATGCATCAACCACAACAACATGCTCAGTAAGTAAAGGAGTTGGTGGAAAGGCTGTTCTATACGGACTAGCTTACATTAAGCCTTAAGGACAATCCTTAAGTTACAATAACAATCAAAAAATTTTGGTCCAAAAAGTTTCTCTTTATTGAGAATTGACCTGATAGTCGAATTGTTTATGTTTTGGGCAGGTAAAGCCATCTACAAAACAATCAAGGTTCAAAAATTTAGTAATTTTCGATAATTAATCCCTTTAAAAATTAACTACCTATGTTTTAAATAAAACTATTATTTTTTAAGGGCTAAGATCCTACTTGAACTTCCACCATCACATCAATTGATACGCTAGCAATAGTGAATTCAATAGGTAAGCGACAAGTGGTAATTGCATCACTAGTGAAACTCTTAGTTTATGGGACCCATGGAACTATATTGCGAACAACTAGTGTAGTATCATGTTTGATATGTTTAGTCCCATCTTTGCCTCGGGTTAAGGATCACACCGCTTAACTTGATTAAGTTGTCTAATTTGAGAACATGTGAAGATCACAATAGGTTTTACGCATAGAGGATAGTCACCTTTGGTTGCAATTCACTTACGTCTAACGCATAGTGAAAGGCAATTGCAAGTGTCCTCACAATTGGATGACAAGACTTGAATTTCTGTGGGTATATAAATTTTGATACAAAAAAGTGTATCAAAAGTATACAAAGAAACATGCACACAACTTCGTATCACAAGTTTAAAACAATTTTCTCATTGTTTTAATTTCTATGTATCAAAATGTCCTTTTTATTTTATATGCAACCAATTGGATATAAAGTGGATATAAAATTAAGGATAATACATAATTAAGGCTTACAAAATCAGAGTAAATGCACATTTTACCGCGGAATAAGATTAAAGATGATTCAAACTCTAGATTGACACCCTCAAGAGTTATACGACTCAAGTATTTCAATCATTAATAAAACAGTTCAAAGACATGTGTTGTCACGGGAAAAGATTAAAGAAGAATCAAACCCTAGACCATCTTGGTTAAAAACCAAGTGATTTAGTCATTAATAAATTGGTGCAAACTCTAATTTAGTATAACGTTTTATAAACCAATGCACTTGCAAGTTTTTCGAGGGAACACTTTACTACATAAAACCAAACCCAATGCATGCAAGACGTTAGTTCACATTCAAATCATATTTCAATAGATTTAGTACCAATTAAATTTCAAAATCAAAATTTCAATTTATACAAGTCACAATATGCAAATAAATGAAACATAAATAAACAAACATATAATGACATGCAAAACCTTATCCGATGAATTCCTATGATCGGGTCCATGAGTCATCATGAAAACCTGAGAGGGAATCTAAGGGACAATCCATTAACCAACAATAGGGCTCGCACTTGCTTTTAGACCTATTCAAAGCAAGTCAAATCCAAAAGTTTTAAAAAACACAGCTTGCTGATTTTAGATTTTTATTTCCTCTAGGGCCCGAAAACTCCATGAAGGAGTCTTCCCCATTTTTTTCAATAAACTATAAAATTGTAGTCTACTGAGTTGAGAACTCCTAAAAATATACAAGGTCTAATTCAATCTAAAGTGACGAGAATTAATTTTTAGTGCAACAAGGTCAAACAAACAGCAAATAGAATAAATCACATAAGCATGCAAAACTAGGGCATTCATCAATTTTGCACGTCTAACTTATTAACCCATTAATAATATGTTTAATACAAGAGGTTGGCTTATCATCCATGATAAATATGCATGTATTTATCATAAATTACAATTATAAACAAGTAATATTCAAAATAAGTCAATTTAATGAAAGATTTGTAACAATTAAAACCCCCTATTTTGTACACGTAAACCCGCGACCTATGGTTTTCAAGAAACGGGTTTTAAGACCTATTAAGGTCGATTCTTACACAGAAAAATAGCATTAGGGCTGTTTAAAATCAAATTAAAGAAAACATTCGAAAACACACGTTTTGGTCAATTTATGTTTACATATGTAACCTAAAACATCATACGATGGCTCGCGATGCCATTGTTGGTATTTACTAACTAAATAAACATTTATTATCTATAGTACGCAGTGGATTAATGTCCCAAAGGGATCCGTATGATGTAATTAGATTAACACATAAATAATAATAGTAACCTCTTGGTTTGAATCGTGTGATCAGATGAAGCAAAGAATGGATACTTGTTCTTGTCAAGAAACCTACGAAAACTCTTTAGTCACTAAAACAAGTGACCTCTATGATTTGTCCACACAACACGTCGTTGTATACTACCTGAATTCTAGTTCTTAACTTCACGATCAAGAACGAGTTTTGGATTTTGCTTTTTGGAAATCGAACCAAAAAATCCTAAGGGTTTAGGTTTTTAGTTCAACCAGTTTTTGATGCGGATCTTTAACGGCCGAACAACATACGGATTAAAAGAACAATTTTATCGATAGAACTCGATCAAAGCAAAAGCTTTTATTATTATCAAAACTCAAAAGATATCTCAATACAAAGAAAAGACCCACTATTTATAGGAAAACTAGAATCAATCTAAATAAAGATTGATTTGACTTTCTTTTTTTTTAATTTATAATTGATTAGAAATTGAATACTTTCCTAATCAAAGTTTATTGTTAAACGGAAATACTTAAATAAAAAAATAAAGTAAATCTTCTAACTTTGACTAAAAGTCAAAGTCAATGCATCTGCATTAGTTTTACTAGGGGAGAGGGAGATGAGAATTCTTGATTTGGTTTTTCAAGTTATGTGGGACTAAACCCTAATCAAAACTTTATATAGGATAAACAAACATGGTGAACAAGTAAAGTCTTCTACCTCTTCTTTTTTCCCATTCTTGGTCAATCCAACCCCTCAACAATTATGAAGTTTCCATATTATTCGGGTTAAGCCTTATTTACTACATCATATGCTAATAAATAAAGTATATAATTAATTAAAGCGTCTAAAGGTTTAATTAACGACCATCTTTTATATGATAAAAGAATTACATCATTTCGGAGTTTTTCATCAAATTGAATCATTTGAATTTAAAAATTAGACCAATCAGAACGCTTGATTTTGCCACGTAGGCAAAATCGTGTGATCTGATTGGTCAATAAAAAGTCAAAATTAAATCGATTTGGTCAAAATTAAAAATTTGTGGTGGAGAAATATGACGAGAAAAAAAACACATAAAAATATATGTGTCAAATTTGTGAAGAAAAAAACTTGAAAAAAGTGGAGGTAATTAATAAAAATTTAGTGATTTTTAATTTTAAATAAATTATATGGAGTTAAGTGTAAATTTATAAATTTACATGTTTTATTATAACTTTAAAAAATAAACAAATAACCCCTTAAACTTTATACCCGTAGACTTTATATTTTAAAATATTACAAACGTAAACAATTTTTTACTTCCAAACAAAGATTTAACAGTATCTAATCACATCCCAAATCTACCCGAAGACTTTTTGATGGATTTTTCATTGTCGGTCTGAAATTATGTTGTACAACCAAATAGAAAAACACCGAAGCACATAAAATATCATAAATTAATAAAAAGAGTTTTCTAGCTATTCATTGATGTGTTTGAAAGAATTGTATTTTTTTTTCTTTTTGTTTAATACGTACTAAAATTCTAACATTTAAATGTCTCAAAAAGTGTTTATTCCATTGACATGTATGTATGCCTATAAATCATATATAACAATCTAGGCTACTTTTATATCTTAAAAAAAGTGTTGGTGACGGAAAAATGGGTAAAACTCTTTTTATATTTGTATATGTATTAAAGATATACAATAGGTAAATCTTTGTTTGACCAAAACATATTGTATGTACGAAACATAATACTTATTTGAGTTTTTTTAGCTTTCTAGCTTTCTATATTCTATAAATATTGACGATTTTGATAACTCAACTTGATGCTTTTAAATTCGATTGCAAAGCTAAATTTTTACATGTTTTAACACAAAGTGTGACCATTAATCTTAAGTATAGCCGACTCAATAATGCAACTAGAATCATAAAACATATACAATATCAACTGCATACCCAACGGTAAGATAACCAGCCTTCCAAAGTGGAGGTCAATGGTTCGAATATAACGAGGAAAAAACTAATCCCCTTGTGGCCTCGAAGGTTCACATGAGCCGACTTCGGGCTACCTAAAAGAGTAGTTTTGTAGAGATTAGTCGGCTCACAATGTCGAGTTAGTTAACAGGTAAATCAAAAGAAATTTTTTTTAGTAATTATCCTTAAGCTCATATAATATATATAAGAGATGAATCTATTCTCTTCATATGATTTCGATAATACTCTATAACATAACTTATAAAACAAAATAAAAATAAAAATCATACATGTATTTAAAAAAACATAATGTCTAAACCCCGTGCGTGCACATGCATTAAAACTAGTTAAGCAATATGAGCATATAATAATCATACATGGTCATTATAACATAATCATGCTCGATGCTTATATCATAATCATATACAGTGATTTACCCTCTTGCACGGATGCAATCCAAGTTTCTTATTCTACACAAGACTATATATCCATACATGGTCCCTAAAACATAATCATACCCGGTCATCATAACACAAAATCCCTTACCATATCTAAAAAAACCCTAATCCAAAAAACCCTAATCTAATTTATTCATGCAAATATTGAATAAAATGGAAGGAATATAGATTTTCTACTATAGCAGGCGAAGTTTATCAACACCATTTTTTCCAGCCACCGTCATTGATTTTGGTGGGTTTTATGGCGATCATCAAATCTTAATCGGTGATTGGCGATCATCAAATCTTAATCGGTGATCCCCCTTATTCAATTAACCTTACCCACAATTAAATAACCTCATCTTAATCAAACCTATTGATCTCCCTTCAATCCAAAATACTTCTATTGTCTGCTCATGGCCTTTAAATCTCGTAGTAACGCGGATCATACCCGCTTAATTTCCAAATCCATCTTCATCACTAATTTTCCTGATGTCACAACCTCGAAAGATCTTTGGGTACTATGTCAATCATATGGGACGGTTGTGGACGTTTTTATACCGAATCGTATGTCTAAAGCTGGGAAAAGGTTTGCTTTTGTTCGCTTTATCAAAGTAGATAATGTGGAGAGGCTTGTTGGGAACCTATGCACGCTATGGATCGGACGTAAGCATTTACAAGCTAACGTGGCTCGCTTTGATCGTGATTCGATTCCTTCTAAACGTGTTCCTCATAAGTTCAATCATGTTGCTCCTACACCTACGTCCTTTGTTTCTGCTGTGAAGGGTGTTTCGTCTCCGCCCATACCACTTGCTTCGTCGCCAGCTTTGGTCTTAGATGATTCGTGCATGGTTGCAAGAGATCTAGACAATTTTGTCATGGGGGAGGTTAGACAATTTTCATCTATTAATAACCTAAGTGTGTTGTTACATAATGAGGGGTTCATGGATATCGAGATCGTTTACTTAGGAGGATTATGGGTTATGATTAAGTTAGGTTCTGCCAAAACCAAACTTAAATTCATGAAACATACGGGGGTTGCTTCTTGGTTCGTTCGGTTATGTAATGCTCAAAATGATTTTGTTGCCAGTGATCGTATTGTTTGGGTCGATATAGAGGGAGTACCTCTACATGCGTGGTCTCATGCTACTTTTCATAAGATAGGTTCTCAATGGGGAGAGGTCATGGAATTAGAAGATGGTAATGAAGACCTCTTTGCTCGGAAACGCCTATGTATCAAGACAAAACATGCTAATAACATCCTTGACAGTTTTAAGATCATTGTGAAAGGGAAGGTTTTTCAGATTCGAGCTAAGGAGCTGTTTGTTTGGTCCCCGTCCTTTAAAGAAGTCCCCGAGGTGGTTCATTGTTCAGATGACGAATCCGTTAAGAATGAAGCAGACATTAATGTTGTGGATAATACTGTTAACAACGAAGGAGAAGAGAGTGATAGTGAAGCAGTCTCTGATACTTTTTTTGGGGATAATGGGGACGCACAAGAACATGATAATGAAGTTGATCAGACACTTAATGATAAGGAGGTTTCTAAAGACCCTTTCAATATTTACGATTTACTTAATAGGCATAAAAAGGAAGTTGGTAATTCTGGCATGGAGTCTAGCATCCCTTATCCGCCAGGGTTTACACCTGAAAAAGTTAATGTTACTTTTGAACAAGAAGCACAAGAAGTTCAAGGAGAAGAATGTATTCGTTCTCATCATAATTCAGATCGTTGTAGTTCGCGTGTTTTTGAGGAAGTGGAGAAATCTGATATTAACATTCAGTCAGATGGTAGGGTTATCAGGGACATACGAAAGGAGGGAGGCTCTATATTAGATATTCTTGACGAGATGATTAAGGTAGGTCAAACTATGGGCTTTACCATGGATGGATGCACCAAGGATATGGAGAAGATCATTGGATCGAATGGAGGTCATGAAGTGTTCCGATGAATTGTTTATCCTTAAATATACAAGGCCTCGGTTCCAAGGCCAAAAAAGATTGGATTCGGGAGTTAACTACTAAGCATAAAGTTAGTTTCTTGTCTCTTCAAGAAACTAAGAAGGAGAGTTTTTCTGATTTGGAGGTTAAATATTTCTGGGGTAACTATCAGTTTGATCATATCGTGAGTGAAGCTCTAGGGTACTCAGGTGGCATTTTATGTGTTTGGGACTCCAATGTTTTTCACAAAAAGCACCATATTATTTCCGATAATTTTGTTGCTTTGTATGGTACGTGGATTCCAAGGAAGATTCAATTATTAATTATATCTGTCTATGCTCCTCAATCATACGCTTCTAAATGTCAACTATGGGATTTCATTGCTTCTCTTATCAATCAGTGGAATGGGGAGTGTATGGTGATGGGAGATTTCAACGAAGTTAGATGTAAAGAGGATAGATGGGGGTCTACTTTTCTTGCTCAAGGAGCTTGTTCGTTTAATTCGTTTATTTCTAATGCGGGTCTTAATGAAGTTCAATTGGAAGGGTACTCTTTCACATGGGCTCATCCTTCGGCATCTAAAATGAGTAAATTAGATCGTTTCTTGACAGATGGTTTTTCTTTCCGTGTTTTCCTCATATCTCATCAGTTTGTCAAGATATACACCCTCGATCATCGTCCCTATTTTTAACTCCCCGTGAATGCTCGTTATTTTGGAGCAACGCCGTTTCGTTATACCAATTCTTGGCTCTCTATTCCTGTTTCGATAAAAGAATAGTTCCCACCTGGAACTCTTTTATTCTTGTTGATAGCCACTGGGATGATTAGATTAAAAAAGAACTCAATATAAAGAAGGAAATTACTAAATGTGGCTGATACAAAAATAACAGTCGAATAGTATTAGAATGAATGGTCAAGAATACCTTAGCGAATTTGATAATTGTTTGACAAGGAGGAGCTACGTGATGATGTTTTGTTGTCTCGTATGGAAGCTAAGAAACAGTTACAGAATTAAACTCCCTCGGTTAATTGTGATTTATGTTCAAAGGCGAAAGTTAGATGGGCATAGAATAGACGAAAATTCTAAGTTTTTTCATGTATCATTAATAGAAAGCGTGCCAACCTTTCAGTTAAGGTATTATGAAATGATGAGAAGGTTGGACGATCCATTCGTTAAAGATGAATTCGTAATCCCTTTGCGGATAGATTAATGACCCGGTACGGTGCCATGCAGAATTAATTTAGTTTTCCAATCGGTGACATTCTTGAGCAGGTTCTGATTTTGACGCATCGGTTTCAGATAAGAAATTCGCAAAGCTTTTGGGATGTTAGAGAACAAATCTCAGGACCGTATGGATTTACTTTGAATTCTTCGCAAGTTTTGGACAGTGTTGGCCCAGATTTTTGTATAGCTGTCAAATGGTTTTTCGAACATGGGTTTTTCGCAACTGGATGTAACTCTTCTTTTGTTACTCTCATTCCAAAAACCTTAGACCCGAAACTGGTCAGTGAGTTTAGGCCTATTAGCCTAATTGGGAGCCTATATAAAGTTGTTACCAAAATCCTTGCTACACGTTTGTCATTTGTCATCTCCGATCTCATCTCAAACGTTCAGACAGCTTTCCTTCCTAACCGTCAAATTCTTGACGGTCCTTTTATTATTAATGGATTTGCTCGTTGTAAACACAAAAAACAGCAGGCTAGGTTCTTTTTAAGGTGGATTTTGCTGAAAGCCATATGATTCGTATTAGATGGGACTACCTAGATATGTTCTAATGCTTTTGGGTTTGGGTCGAGATGGCGGTCCTGGAGTTCAAAGGGCAGACTAATTCGGGTAAAGCTCTTGAAGTGAATGGAATGTCCACTTCGGAGTTTCATTTCAGCGTTTAGATTGAAGCAGGAGACCCATTGGCTCCTTTTTTGTTCAATGACTTATTTATGGAGTCTCTTCAACTTTCTTCAACATTGCTGTTAAGCGGGTATTTTCACAGGTTACGGATTGGTGATGCCTCACGATCTCTCAGTCCTTTTTTATGCGGATGACGCGATTTTATAGGGCGAATGGTCCCAAAAGAGAATTTCAAGAATTTAGAATATTCTCAATTGCTTTTCTTACATTCAGGAATGAGATTAACTCAAAAAAAGTCATTCTCGGATTGGGGATTCGTGGGTCGATTTATTTCTGAAGCTGCTGCGAGTCTTTTTGGATGTTCTTGATGAAGACTCGTTAATTACTTGGGTAAGTTATGGTAAGGAATATGTCTTTTGGTTAAATCTTGGTATAGACGGTTCACAAAGGCTCACAAAAGACTTTCCAAATGGAAGCTTAAAACTCTGTCTATAGGTGGCCGCCTCACTCTCCTTAAATCGGTTCTTGGCTCCACTCCGATTTACAACATGTCTATATTTAAGGTCCCGAAGACAGTTCAAAATAAATTTATTAAAAAAAGTGATGAGAAAGAAATGCAAGTATACATACAGAAAGCTGAACTTCACAACTACAAAAAAAAAATTACCCTCTGTTGAAAACAAGATTGTTCGCATCAAACTTGAGCAAAAGATGGTATGATAATGAATTTTAAGGTAAAATGAAGCCATAGGTTTTGGGGCATGGATTGGGATTCTGAGAGGAGCCATTGTTTCTCCCTTGAAATTATAACAAATATTAGATATTTAAGCATAAAAAAAGTCATATAATCGCAAAAGCCCCAAATTATTACTACAATACGCTTATTAATCCAAATCAAATCACAAGCTAGTATTAAAAAACAAATAATTTCATATAAATGACAAGTGAACAAATAAAATTGCTAGTAATAAGAGCGAACCTGATAGCATTTACGATAGTGGTGACTGGGGAGTTTGTTGTTGATGTGAGCGGTGGAGATGGTGGTTGTTATAGCGGTGGTTACATCGGTGACAATGGTGAGTAGGGCTATGATCGGGGGTTAGGTTAGGGTGGAGCGCCGGTTGCATTTGAGAAGAACAAGAGAGGAGAGTTGGTGTAGGGTTTGGGTGTTTTTTTTTGTGTGTGAGAATAACGAGTGGGATAATGAAAAAGTCAAATGAAAAGGAAAAAAAAGGAGGGATGATCCCTCTTTTTTTTTTGTTTATTTGTTCCAAAATAATTTTGGCCCGCCCATTTTTACTAAATAGATCGGCTATTTTGAGAACTGATCTATATAAAGGCAAAAGTGATTACAAATGGGAGTTTGTGAATTATAAATAGATCGGTTCCGTAATAATAACCGATCTAATTATATTTAAAATTAAATAGATCGGTCTTTATCCTAATAACCGTTCTTTTTGTTAAACTTTCCCCCTTTTTCCTTCATATAGATCGGCTTTTAACAAAACCGCACTATATGGAGTGATCTATATAAGCCTTTGTGTATTAGTGTATCATGTTCATACCCGAAAATCACCTGATCTTATTATCATATTCACACCCGGCGATCACCCGGTCCTAACATCATTCTTATACTCGGTGATCACCCATTTCTCATATAATAATCATACCGGTCATTATAACATAATCATGCTCGATGCTTACATCATAATCATACGCAGTGCTTTACCCTCTTGCACGGATGCAATCCAGGTTTCTTATTCTACACAAGACTATATATCCATACCTGGTCCCTAAAACATAATCATACCCGGTTATCATAACATAAACATACATGATCATCATTATAAAATATACATAACTGATCATCATAACATAAGCATACCCGGTCATCATTATAACATAAACATACTCGGTCATCATTGTAACATATCATGACTACCTGACTAAAACTTATGAATCCTACTTGTTACTTACCTTATGCTAGAGTTAGGCGTTTGCCTTGCTTTCCACGATCACCTAAAAACATGACAACATTTTAACGCCATTTAGAAACTACTATTTCATTCATTAAGCATAAGCTTTTTCTTTATCTACTTAGATTGGTCTATTTATAATCTTATGCCAAACACTCCCTTACAACTATCATAACCAACATTCAAAATCTCATAATCATATACTTATAACATGATTTCTACTAATCTCATCAATATTTAATCCTAACATTATCATCTTTAATCAATAAAGATCGGTTTATAATCATGGTTTGACGTGTATCCATGCGGCCCTTCATTTTTAAGGAACTTTCTTATTAACATAGAATTAACTGTTTCTCTTAAAATCTTAGCAATTTTTTTTGTAATATTCACAATTTCACAAAATAACTGCTTCTTTCCCTCTTCATTTATTTGTATACACTATAAAAAACAATAGAAAAATAACATATATGGGAATAAGTAGTTCGTAAATGGTGTGGAGGTGGCAGAGGGATATTTTTTATATTTAGAATATTTGAAGAATATGCAACCCATCGGAAGCACATATAAATAAGCGGTGTTACAAGAGATGAAAATGGAAAATTCCTGTTATATATCATATTAGCATGTTATAATACATTGGCATGCCTACTTGAATTATTATGAAAGCGGGTTATGAGAAAAAAAACACAACTTTGAGACATGTATATATATAATCCAAAAGTTGTCTAAACTTTTACATACACAAAATACATAGTTACACACTTGTTTATACATATAGAGGACTATTATGCATATCCCTACGCACATAGATAAATATATAAGATGTATCATGCTATTTTTGTTAGTTGGATTGCAAATCCATTAACCAATCTAGCCGACGGAAAGAAAGACATCCTGTCCTCCTTAACTTGGGTCCACCTGAAACATGTTCCAACATATTTTATGAGACTAGATTCTTGCTACGTACATACATATATGTGTGTGAATTTATGCATGCATGTTTGCATATTGTAACAATATTAAACACACAGGCATCAACTAAGATTAGTGCTCATAAAAAAATTCGAACCTGTAAGAAGTTACAAAGTAATGTAAAAATAGAGCAATTTGAAGTCGAGCCAACTCTGCACCAGGACACAAACGAGCTCCTCCTCCAAAAGGTGAATAAAACGGACTATTTCTCCAATTTCTCTTGTCCTGTAATCAGTATTTTGAGGTACTTAGAATGTTATTAAATAGACGTGTAGAAAAAGATACACATAAAACTCACTTGATTTTTAGGATCCACCCATCTACAAGGATTGAAAATAACCGCTTCTTCATGGAAATTTTCATCCTGATGAACTGCCGAAAGAAATGGAACCACGAAGCTACCTCTGGGGATAATGTAGTCTACATGATTGTAAACTCATATGTTATAAAGTTAGCCACGTAGCTTGTTGTAAGTAAAAAGTGGGTAACTCGAAGATTGAAAAGGTGTACCTTGGTATTCAACATCTTCCTTTGCTTCCCTCATTAACCAAATTGCGATCCCACCTAAACGTAGAGTCTCGTCTATTACCTACATAATAGTTATTTTCAAGAAAATGAACATTACCCACAATTACGATCATATATACTAGAAGTTAAATAAATGCGATGTCTTCATTATGACTTGCTCGAAAGGACCAAAATTTCTTCTTCATAGATATTAGTCAGATTTTTTGTTACATACCGAAACATACTTAATAGTCATTCCTCAATTTATCAAGTAATGGTTAGTATACAAAGAAAATACATTTTTGATGTTACTTACGAAAATCCTAAGCTTATTTGGTTAAAGAGTTTGGATTATGTAATACCGTGATATAAACCAAAAGATAACTTAACTTGTTACGTTTCATAGTCAAGTATAATAGATGGAAAATGTGAAAAGTGAAAGAAATACGAGTTAAGAGAAGTACATTTTGAGTAAATGACATCGACTTGTAGTCTTCCCATGTTATCGTGTCAACTTCACCT